>CALYDF020000468.1:0-56657 GCA_944474145.2 Dicrocoelium dendriticum | reverse complement strand
AACAGCCGACACAATGGGACCCATCCCGAAGGTGAGTCAAAGTGGTATAAATAAATAAATAAACAGATAGACGGTATAATTCGCGACATGTGAGACACAGGCAAAATACAAGACTGATCAATTGGTACGACATAGTTGGATAGTGGGGGGATAATTCAAGATATGTAATGTGCTCACTAAAGTGTTTGAGGGGCTAATGCATCTAAAAGTAGTAAAATATTGAATGTTGGGAGTGTGAATAAAGTTGGTTATGGCCGTCAGTTCAAGTAAAATTCATAGAATCGTCTCCCGGAGACCTGCTTTCAAAATTTAGTTACACATCTCATCTGACCATGTGCTGTTGTGGCTTAATGCAAGTAGCCAATGTGCTTTTGAACTCTATATTTTGGTTGTTGTCATATGCAATTTTGTTATAATCATTGTAACACATTATACATAAATATGTATAAATTCATTTGTGGGAGTTTGTAATATGTTAAGCTCTCGCCATCATACAGCCAGCATTAAGCCAATTCGGGTCTAACAATTTTACCATTCGTCAGTGAGTTTGTGACAACTCGCATTTCATGAGTGCACTGCAATTTTTGGAAGTACCTAACTATCACCTCGGGAGATCGGCACAGTCGTGGCCAACATTAGATAGAGAGAAATAAACAAAAAGAAAAGAATGAAGGAACAGTAATGTGAACAGGATGGGCTTTTGTTCATAGTTCTCCAATAAAGCTTGTGCAAGTTATCACTGGATATATAAACCCATTAGAGATGTACATGTTTTCAAAAGGAATTTTCCAAGGAAATAATTGAGATGGCTTCAATAGTTGCAGAAGAGAAATTTAGGCGACGGTTGTTGTGGCTTCAATTTATATAGCCGTTAGAGTTGTTTTAGGTACGCAAGATATTTTCTCCAGGAAGCGACAGAAATATGTATGTAGTGTAAAGCAAGTTTACTGCCGTACCAACAGGTTATCTCCGTTCATTAAGAGGTGGTTGATTTTGAAAGAGGTAAGCTTTCAGAGTGGTCGTAAACATCCATGATCCTAGTAGGTTTTTAGATAGTACCCTCAGATGAATCCAGTCAAAAACGGAGATAATATCTATGTTGTTTTCGCGGAGTTCGGAGAACTTCAGCTCGTGCCTAAGAGGTGGGCGCCAGAAAAGGTAGCAAATGATCAGTACTGTAGTAGGAATGTGAAACAATTCGTTAGAGAGGAATTTTAGTATATATTTCTGCTTTGATAACCGTAAACTTAATGGTAATCAGGACATCTTTCTTTAGAAAACAGCCTTTAACTACTGATATACATGGGGATGGTAGCAAGGTGTGACAACAACAGAAAAAGTACTATCGTTTTGAGGATAGACCCATCTTGCACCAATTTCGTACGGAGACTCATTTGTCATGGTAGGACGCAGTATACTAATCGCTGGTTTTACTTTTAGAAATGAACGTATAGCGCGTCGGCACTCTATCCCTGACTGGATTTCACGAACCTCAGATGGACGTCTGTCCAATAGAATGGAGTACGGGTTATTGAAAAAGGTTATCGTACAGTTTGTTCGTGATATTTTCACTTTTACTTTGTTGTTGGTATTGTTTCGATTACGACGTATTGAAAATTCTGCTCGCTGTACTGGTGAGTGTGGAGTGTATTTTTGGGTACTTGGATCAAAGAAGATAAAAGGATTACTTTTCTTTCTTCGCAGCCACAGTGGAGCAAGTTTAAGACAATGCAACCATCCATAGTAGAAAGGTTGGTGGAATAGCATAGTAGATTCTTAGCAACTGATCGTTGTACACGTTCTAATGTGTAGCGGTCTGGAGATCCCCGGATTGCCTGTGTAAAATTCTAACTAAAATTGTTTCATTGTACACTAGGCAACCGGTGTGGCTTGTTGAACTGATTGCTGAGTTGGAATGCTTGACTTGCTAATCGCCATTTTCGCTTGGCGCTCGTTTCTGTTGCAACGCGTGACTCCTCTGTGTGCAGTGTATCCTCCGTTCCCCCTAGCTGTAGCGTCAACGGTGTCGTATTTTATAGCTATGTAATAGGAAATCTTTTACTTTACTGATAAACCTTTCCCTGCAACTCGATCCGGATTTTCGAATCGCACTCCGAGTTCCCGGTAAAGGCTACTTGCTAAAAATGCTAAATGATCACGCACACTAGTTACAGTAGATGATGGAGCTATACTCAAGTAATGGACGTGTTTCTATTTTACACAGTGTTAATTGGTTCTTTCAAGTAGAATGTTTTGAACAGAAACCCAATTCTCCGAATAGCTTGAACTGCAGTATGTGCGGCGTATTTGGAAAAGTTAAGGGTGTTTGAGTATTGGATCCCAAGGTTAATAATAGTGTAGCAATGAGACAGTGGTTTATCATCAATCTTCTGCGAACCCAATATAATGTCACATCTGTAAGATAGTACGTGGCATTTGTCAGCAGAGAATGACATTAACAGTTTGGAGCTCCATGAATCGAGCACTCTTAACTCATGCTGGATTTCGCCTAGCATTACACTGACCTCAGTTGGATTATAAGTGTAAACGATTTTTATGTCATCGGCAAATAGGAACGGTTTTTCGGAGGAAAAGATGTAAAAATATCGTTTCCATACAGTAGGAATATAAAGCGTCCCATAATGCTACTCTGTATCATGCCAATTTTGACAGGATTTGGCTTTGAACATAGTGTAGTTGGTGAAATGGGCTGAAAGTTGAATTTGCGATCATCAGCTAACTCGGAAACGAGATACTGTGTTATCATGATCCGGTGCGACCTCTGGTGGAGTTGTGACAGCGGAGATAGCAAAATAGGTACTGTTTTCGTCCAGGATAATAAGTGGGGTTCACAGTTGAATGGTATCGCCATGAACAAATGCATAAGTGATTGTCCGCATTAGTCTAGATGACGCAGCGTTCCAAAATAGCAGAGAAATATTCTCATGTACACTGACTGCAAACCGATGACGTCCGTTGGTAGAGAGATAGTACTCAAGGGATCACGGCGCCCATAGCCAACGCGGATCATGATTCAAAAGTACAGTGAACATTTTGAGCACCTGCGCACGCGGGTCAAGCGTATATAGGGCGAGATAAGACTGATTCCAAGACAGCTTCCACGGAAAGTAACTTAGCCTGTCTAAGGATGAGGTTGTAGTGAAAAGCCGTTAACCATAACGTATTCCTACTTGCGCCAGAGTGGTCAGGGCGGTCAGCAGTGAGTCGCCACCGACCCCACAGTAACGATGGTGGAAGATCGCCTGAGGCAGCTGCCTCGTACCGCCGCAATTTTTAGCAACCTTGGCTTCAAAGAGTAGGACTCCAGAACGCAGCAAAAGCTTCATTCGGACACAAAACTTCCAGTTTGGCAGTAACCGAACTGTTTAGCCTCAGACACAACGAAGTAGAACATTGACACAAAGAAACAGTATAATCGTCAGAAATTTCAGCAGAAATACACACGTTTCACCGACCGCTAAAATGTGGGTGAGTGATATCATCCGCGAATAATAAGTAATACACGTCATTGGAAATGAGAAAACAATACACACACAATGAATCAGAGTGCGAAATCGATCGCTATGTGTATTTGAAATATATATGATAATTTGCCAATTCAGCGGCCCTTCGACCGAGGGCTTGTGCTTTAGCAAGTATCAACAATTCCGGTGATGTCTGACAAAGCCCTGACTGAGGTTGTTTGGCAGCAGCTGCCTGAGATTTTTGGTGGATGAGAGGGGGTGACATTCACAAGAAGGGTTGTACGGGCTGACCACATTACGTTCGGCATGAGTCAAATATCTGGACTTCCCCAATCTTCGAAATTCGGCCAAATTCGGTGACACCAACTGGGCGAATTCTTCTTCAATGTCAAAGAATATATCTCGGAGAGATTTGGTCATATTCGGTTCGTCAGAAGCGGGCTGCTTCATAGCGCGCATTCTGTAACTGGAACGCTGGGTAGCCCCGTGACGCCAGGACGTTTCGCACCGGGAGGCAGTCTCGTTCGGTTCTAGGAGTTTAGACAGCATCAGATAACTAGACATTTGGTTGTGACAAAGTTCGTTCCACACCTCCGGAATCGCCAGCGGCACTAAATTAAAGCCAATAAATAAGCAATGCATCAAACGACAGGGTGTGGGCAGGTGTTGGCTTGCGTCGATATAGTGCAAACTACTAACACTTACAGTCTTACATACATGAAATGAGGTGCTACATCGCCTTAAACTCGAGAAGAGGTCTTGGCGCTCAGTCGAGTTGAAGGTGACGGCGCTGCCGGAGCAGCACGTGCGATTAGCGCTAATTCACTTTTGCGTCCATACCAAGTTCCAGGTGGGCATTTACGATGATGTTCTGTGGTTTCCTTTGTGCCCATGGCGTTGCTAATGGGACGTGCGGTTTTAGGCTGCCGAGCAGGTTGCCGCGACTATACACTTGACAGTAGGAAAGCAGTACCTGTTTAGGAATAAGACAGAAATAAAATGCACCCGAGAAACCAGACTAACTTGGTTTCGTTATTCTGTACTTTGTTATTTCGTAGACTGAGATTGTCATGTAACAGCAGACCCCGTAAGAAACAAGCTTGATGAGCAGTGCGATTTCAACGCAATATTTGATAGTAAATAACTTAGTTGAAACGAAGGGAAATCACTCTCAGCTTGACCATAAATTAGATCAACAAAGTATGCTATTCTTGATGGTAATTGGAAGAGTTTAAAGAGTAGCTTGGTATAGAGAATCCTGAGATAAAGTACAGTAAAATGCATGCAGGTATTGGATGGCTGTTAAACGACAGAAAAAATAGGTGTACCGAAGATTATGAAAATAGAGAGGCTATCACTACTGGCAGGTGATGTGCGACAGCACCAAATTAGTGGAAAGTAACATCCCAGGCAGTTTGAATGCTGTATGATGAAGACGACAAAGCACATCACTGTTTGGGAGCTAAGCATAAGACCGGGGCAATCGAGTTATGTAATGGCCTATTTCGCCTCTGGATTTGGTAAACATTATTGTTTTCGACATACAGTTATTTGCGGAGTGACGGCTTCCAATGTAAGAGCTTAGAGCAGTTGGTAGACATTCACATTTAAAAAACTGAAACGCGTAATTGTCGAAAATTTGCCCAAGGTTCAAGTAGAAGCACGACTAACGGGTGCCGTCGCTTAAGTACGAAGCGCCGAAAAATTTATCCAAAACTGGGGCTTAAGAGGAGTCTACGTGAGAGACCACTGATGAGAAAGACAGACAGGTGATGTATTCTCGAAAAGAACAGTTTGGAGAGCAGTGTAGGGTTACATTGTCTCCAGACGCATCTAAACTTACCCATGATCCTAACCTCCAGCTTGCACTTCTGTTGAAGGGATCTGGTGCGAAAGGTAACTGATCGAGTATAAAAAATTTACCAGGCCGATAGCATTCTTCCACTGTTTCTGACGGATTAGTGTGACACGCTGGCTGCTAAGCTAGACGTTTTGTACAAAACTACCCTAAGGATGGTGTTTGTCAAGCAGTGTGTCCTCAGCGTTCCAAAAAGCAAAGAATATTGTTTTTGAACCAGCGATGGTGTCGCCTTCAAAAGTTCCATGACAGTATACTCAAGCAACTCAGTGGTTCCAGAAAAGTAGAGCTAGTAAAAAGTAATCCAGTTCCACACAGGAAAAGAACATGCTAAACATATACTTACACTGCATTGTTCTTAAAAGCAGAGTATTACACATTATTGAACTGCTATAGTTGTTTTGCTTGTATTGGACGCCTCTTTCGACTCAGGTGAATGCGCCAAACCGTAGCGTCAACGAATTCAGTGCAAGGTAAAAGAGAAAGCTATTTTGACACTGAAATCTCGTCTTCGTGATTGCCGGAACGTGTGAAATGTTTACTGGCAGTAGTATGGGTTCAACACAACAAGTGGCGTGCTTCGGATACAAACTAGGTGACCAGAATGGCTATAAATGCCAACCCTACAAGACAAGGAAGGAAACGACAGTGAAGACTGCAATATGTGAGAAGAGGCATGTTCAAGCAGTGATGCAAAAGAAGACACCTTGAAATCACAACACACGTTGGTTCGTATCACCACAAATCGGTTGTCTATCTAACTTCGAGTAAACAATGACAAAAAGCCCCAGACTTGGCTATTCGTTCTGTCATTCTCGCACATCTGTTTACTCAGAACAAAATACCGTTGTAGTTGTAACTGAGCACATGGGTGTAGCTCAGAAAGCACTAATCAGGAAAGGCAAATCACGGCCGTTTACTCCCAACGGATCCATCAGGAACCGAATCCATGACTACTAGCGTCCTGCACCTCTATCCATCAGCTACGGCCACCTAGATGTTTTGGCAGCTCATTATGACTCGCAAGCAAAGTGTCGCAAAATGCAAATTGTCCTTCGCCATCATAAAGGCTGGAGGATTGCAGACGAGAGTGCTGGGTCCCATGAAGTCAGGACGCCTCACAGTGACAGCTACGTATGAATAACCATTGTTTAATAGAAGATCCGGCGCGCGAAATTCCATATTCTCCACGGAGACGCATTTGAAAAGTGAATGATTTAAGCATCACTTCGTCCAACAGCAGAGGTTAGTAGTTTTGATCGCCCACAATAAGAAGCACACAAAGGATGGTTGAATAACATGTGGTAATGCTATGTAAAGCGCGTCCGTAAGAGCAGAGCTACGTAATCAAGACCCATCAATGTTTCACTGTGGAAGTGACATGAATAGAAACTTAATGGGAAGACAGAGTCGAGCATCCTGAAACAGATCTGTACACACAATAGAATATCATTATAGTGGTCCCAGTAACGCCAGAGTAGCACTCGGTACACCACAAATGGGCGCAAATGGTGGAACCAACCATAGGGGAGAAAGACATCAACTGTGCATCCGTAAACCGTACCGACGATTCGGTGCCACGCAATCAGCGTAGGTTGCAGCGGGCTGCGTATACCACAATGTTACCCGCATCTACACATAATCCAAAAGGTGGATAACAAAGTAGACACTTTATCCTTTCGGCAACTGGCCGATAAGGGTTAAAACAATGGCAGTGTAAGTCACTCAGGTGCCACTACCCTTCCCCTCTTCCCGCCAATCGCGCCCGATCCCTACACAGTCCTTGGTCGGTGGCGATTTAGCGATTTCCCGAAGTAACTTAAGCAGACCGAGCTGTGAGTGTTCGATTTTCAAAATACGCCTTTCTTGCGCGTTCCCCGCGCTGCGACCTCTTTCCATCAGCCTGATGTATACCATTAAGAGTAAAAGTACTGTGTTTCAGATAGGTCTAATGCTCCTGCAACGACACGACATATAATGTCACGATTTTGAAAAGAGTTATCGTAGTCAGACCCAGCCAGACAGCTACCATGCATTCAGGAAAGCATGAAAAAGTTCGCGGATTTCTGGTGGAAAATTTTAGCCGCGAAGGAACTTCTCAAAAGCCGAATAATGACCCCTACTATTCCTTAAGAGACATTTATATTTTAATCACAGGATGTTCTAAAGGCAATTCAGCGGAACCGAAAAGATAACTAAGGGAGCCAAAATACGTATATTGATTTCAATGCCTGGGCAGGCTGTTCGCGATCCACTCCACTATCCGGGGCATTTAGAACATCCGGTGAAAACAAATATAGGGTGATGAAGCTTGCTTGTTTTGCATTAACTGACCAGCTTACCGTTTACGGTATACTCACCATGGTAGTTTACAAAGGACAACTGGGAGAAAGATCTTTCGCATATATACATTGACGACGGAATGCGGTGAAATTTAGCATTAGATGAAGATATCATACGTGAGAAAGATGCTCCGTACTAAGTCGCTTCATCGGGCTCGCAGGAGTTTCCACCTTCGGTGAGGAAATGGTGACGGAGGATTTCATGCGTCTAGAGAACGCCAGCAAATGCTGATGTAACCGTCAATAAGCTGGAATCTGCTCGCAGTCAAGCTTGCCGACAGTGAGCATAAATTTAGACAAATCTATTCGAAAACAAAAGAGGGTAAATGGGTTTGGAAATAGAAACGACACTGCTAGAGAAATTGGCAGTCATGCTGCTGTCTCGCTGTTTACCTACATCTGCATACTAAGCAAGTCGCATGACGCAAAGCCCAGATTTCTTCTGCGCAGGTTTCTAGTTCGTATCGAGGGGATGCCCAATCAGGGCACCTTGGTTGTCGATGGGTTCAACTAGTTGGTTGGTTTAAAGTTAGCAAGAATCTCTGCGCCAACGCAGGAGTGATGTGGAAGCTCGTTCAGTAGACCTAACACAAAGAGTAAATATGATGTGGACAGATTGTGGCGAAAACAAAAGCCCACATGTTCGCCATGCTGACTTTGCGACCGTCAGACGAGATTCCGGTATTTGTATTCGGGAAACGCACTTATGCCACACGTGTGTGTGGGGGGGTGGGGGAACGACGTTGCTCTTTCGACTGCGCAGTACGCTCGCTAAGTAATATAATCAACTGTAAATATGCAAAGATAATTTTGCATTAAATTTCGATAACAGACTCCTCGGAAACTAGTTACCAACAAAACATTTAAACTCTAAATTAAACAAGCGTTTAAGTGGAGAAACCAAGAAGGCGAACTCCGCGGTACTCCGCGGTACAGAAATCGGTCTCCAACGCAAACAACCCTCAAACAGTGCGCAGAGTTTACAGTCGTTATATATACAAACAAAAAGGATGAGTTACGTTGGAAACATTATAGTGTTGCTCATCCCAACACTGACAACCCATGACCGCCCTTTCGTCCTGGTTGGGACTTATAAGGTGGCGATAGCCTGAGTTGGGCTGTAACTCAGAGCCTAGTGGCTCATGGTTGACGCTATAAGCACTATGCTACTGAGATCCGCGAGCAACGCTTGGTACATCGGAAATGAATTCAATTTTGGACTTCTTGAATCCGCTGTGTGGTTGGGTTGCTAAAAGCAACCTATATTGAGACCTCGGTTCACTTGAGGTGGACCTCAGTCATTCCACTCATAATGACCGGGAGCAAAATGGAAACAATACGGTGTTGCTCATCCCAACACTGGCACCCCAGATTGCGGGTACTTTTTGGTTGGGACTCATCAGAACTTATACAGAATACTACTCTAAAGCGACATTGCAAACAGACTAGTGATGGGTCCAGAAAGTTCACTTACTAGTTCGTTCAAAAACGCCAGATATTGTGAGTTTCGGTGCTGAGCCGTTTGCAGTGTCTAATAAATACAACACTGTATGAAAGGCAAATATGTTCACTGTCTACCAAGGGGACATTAAAAGATAATCCGTAACAAAGTCGCCTGAATTTGTTGGGCTGCAACTGATGAACCTGATGAATCTATCACTCCCACTGGTACAAACATTGCAAGCTGCTTTTCCATATGACCTTATGGTAGTATACTCCGCCTCCCTCAACATTTCCGAGCATGTCTAGAACCAGAAAGCTAAGACAATGGAACGAATACCTCATACCCCTAAATAATTATTCTACCCGGAGCACGAATATAACTGGTTAAACTAATTATGCGACCTAAGCTAGAATACTGCACAATCACCCGCCACACTCATTTGCGTAGGACAGACCGAATGGCTCAAGCAAATATCCAGGAGTCATTCAGGAAAGTCCTAATTAGATGATCTGTCGCTAGGAACCATGAAGAACGCCGCTGTCGATTTCAATTAGACCTCTGCTGCACCGACGTGGAAATAATCTAATTATTCTGTAATACATTATACACTACCCTGTATGCGCGACTAGAAGGGCCATCATCCTGAAAATCTATTTGACCTATTCTAAATGAGATAAATATTATTCGCTGCCCTTTCCAAAATGCCAACTAACAATCTATTCCAAATTTTTCCTGGTGAAGTATACTCATTTGCAGAAAAAACTGTCATTACAGGTGCGGTTAAGTGGGAGTTAACAATATTTAAACGAATTTGAAGGATTTTCGCACTATACAGAACAACAATAAAAAAGAACATCTGGTTTCCAGTATCTACAGATATGCTAATCGCATCACCCAAACAATTTGGAACACAAGATCCAGCTTCGAGTCAACTCAGTAAACCTTTTTGTTCTAAATAGAACTATCAACCTAAAGTTTCACGTACAGGCAAAAAAGGACCGCGTGTATCCTGCTTCTTGCGTATTCCGTACGCAAACGATATTCCACTCCGCCATACCAATCTGACATTTCACAAATTAAACTGCGTATTGAAAGACGAAGCCAACGGAATCGCTGTACCTTCTCCTCACATTATAATCGCTATTTTATCTACTTAATGTAGCTAGCCAGAAAGAAAGGCAAACCATATACACCCAGTTCCTCAAAAACCTTACAAAACATTGAACATTTTGCCCCGCCATGCCAACCTGATAAATCACACCCTCAAATACTTTTTAAAAGGAGAAGCCAACCAAAATGATTACTTCACCCATGAATAATTACCTCTACCGTTACATGACCACACAAGCGATAAATCTCTACCTTCATTGGATAGGGGGAGGAAAGCCACTGAGCCAACGTCACTTCTCCGTCATTCTGTAACAAACAACACACCGTTCGATCTGGTCAATCTGAGATCTAGATCTAGCAATGTTCAGGCCCTTCAGTATGTCTTAACTCATGATTTGGCGGCGTCCCTATCAGGATTTGCCTGTCACTGTGAAGTCCATGCGGATAATCACAGGACACCTGTACCTAAAAGTAGACCACGGGTGGCTGGCGCTGCACCACCCATAGTTCCACCCACACACCCGATATCTGGTGTAAACCAGAAGGTACAATACCGGGAGGCATGTGAATGGGAGCGTGAATACCTACCTTATTTTAATGCGGCTAGCTCCTTAGACGGGATGAGCCGGCTTCTGTATGTCTCGAATTGCAGCTGTCCAAGCGCGGCGGTCGGCGGTAAGCTCTAGTGACGTGCATCATACACAAAATGGAGTCTCATATTTACATCCGATTTCACTGCAGCTAGGCAAGTTTTCAATTGCCCACAACGGCGACGACACCAACCCTGGAAATACGAGGGTGAAACCACGGCCCTAGTGAAGTCAGTGTCTGGTCTGCGGAGGACGTAACCGAAACACTGGAGTCGGCGGCGTTGTATGAGCGCTGAGACCCTCTTAAATTCGATACTACGCTTGCGGATTTCCTCATTGGTGATACGCTCACGACACTGCGTTTTAAAGATAAGCCTTAGCCACCAGCGGTAAAAGACGTCAATTTTCCGGGTGTCCTCGGATCGTAGTTGCTATGTGTCGCAGCCATAGAGCAAAGTGGCACGAACGGTTGCTGAGAATACTCAGCTTTTCGTCCTCAGACTGATTTCCGTCCTTCTCCACAACGTGTTCCTCAATTGTAGGAAAGCTGTTCTAGCGCCGTCAATAACATACCAAATTTCGGATGTAGCGTGACCATTGGGGAGAATAGTGGCTCCAAGATACTTGGATTCAGGAACAGACTCGATGAATTATCCATGTAAGGAGAGAGTTGGCACCTGACCGGAACTCGAGTGAACACACCGAGCGACGCGCTGCACTGGTCACGATAGAAGTGGCGCTCCACAACCTCGATATTGGGGGGCTGTGCGAGACCTGCCTGTTCGAGCAAGGTAAGCTGCATATGGCTAATGCCGGCCATCCCTTTTATTGGGTGGTAAAGGTCACCTCAGCAGCAGGTGAATATGGGGCGGGACTTGCACTGTCAAATCGCGTAAATAACCATTTAGTGAGTGAACCACCTGGCATCAGCGCGCAACGGCTAACTATTCGCCTACGACCCGGAACAGGTAAGTTTGCTATATTCAGGTGTTATCCTGATGACACGCGTGATCAATTATTCGCTCGCTTGTCATCTTTGATACGATATGTGTAGAACACCGACCGACTACTTCTGCTGGGTGGTTTCAACGCGCGTTAGAAATCATGCATCGGTGTGGATAGATGTCAACGGTCCGCATGGTATTGGTTCAGCGATTGCGAACGATGACAGGCTGCCCTCACTGTGTGCCCCACTCGACCTGACGATCACGAACACTAGGTTTGCACGGTGTGCGTTTGAACATGGCGTTTTAATTAAAGTTCATAAAAACATTTCTACAACTTCCGACTAATTGAGCTCTAGAATGTACTAATACTCATTCAAGCAGATATTCACTCGCATCAGACGTGATGCGACAAGTGTGTGATAAAGTTTTGGGCACAAAAATCAGTATCATGTGTCGCGTTTGTTTGCTATCTGAAGTATCTGTAACAATTAACTGCGAACGCATTTGTACACAACGGTCTACCCATATACTCTGAATCCCATCTTATTGCAACTTTAACTTTTCTAAATAAAGCAACAGATAGCAGGAGCCAGCAAATCAGTCGCCCCATATATCATAAGTTTCATACAACCGCAGCAAGGGTAGAATTATTTAAATATCTCACCGGTCCCATCCTTCAGTATTGCAGCATAATCTGTGGTAATATGAGAAAGTCAGACAGAACAACGATAGGAAGGTTTCAGCTGCCAGTTATTAAACACTTACTGGGAAAACGTCTCTCATGGACTATCGCGAGTGACGCTAGCAATTCCATCCCGAGCCGCCTTGGCTGGGAAGACTACAAAAAAAGTCGAGACTGCTGTACTATCGGCTCCATGGCAATAGTTATTGCAAGCTATCCACATTAACATTGCAGCAATTTCAAGGCAATTCCTACGTAACTACGTCTTTGCTCTTATTGTAGCACAAAGTAGAGACAATTTGCGGTCTAAATTCTTTCGCACACAACTGTGCAACTCTGTGGAAGCGGTTGCTAATCACAATCAGGCCGTGTGACACTGTGCAATTATATCGCAGTAAATAGGGATGCCATCTTGACCTGAACACTTTTATGTTCCATTTTCGTGGTAAAGATCATTTGATCGTCCATACACTGGGGACACTGATAACGTCTAATGAGGGTTTAACCATGTCTTCACGCAATCTAATTAGTCCTCAGTATCTACACCCTATTAAAACTGCAAGTGTGCCACCTATCCTCACAAAGTGCGGACAGATGCGGTAAATAACCTAAAATAATAGAGAAATATGTGAAGATAACTTCATAATGTTCTTGCAAGAGCATGACATCGCCCGTGGGTTTTGGTTTGTGTATTTATTGTCACTGCTTAACACCTGATGAGAAATTTCATTAGTGTCATTAAATTATACCTATAATTATTATTATGCGCTGCATTGTTTCGACCAGAGGTGTTACTAACCAGGAGCCTAAATGCTCCACTCTTTCTGTGTCCCTCGGTTCGATCACGAATTTTGTGCCCGATACTTTACGGCCTGCTCAGACAAGCGCTAGAAATTTGGAACAGGAACACCGGCGCTACGAGCCGTGTAAGAATACGAACTAATGATAACTTTCCGATAAAAATCTATTAAAGTGGTGAAGATGCATGGTGCTCAAGGTCCTCATCCTAGGTGGACCAGCTTTAATGAAGCGCGCTGTTCGTAACCTCAAGCACTGAGACTCTCATCCCTGACTGCCTCTCGGTAACGCTAATATGTCAACCTCCTCGGATGCATACTTGGATGCACCTCCTGTCCCCCACAGACGTTTAAAGCTAGCCCTGTGCTTACGCCCAGGTTGTCCAATTGGCTGATGTCCCATGAGCAGTGAGCGTGTCACGGATCGTTCGTACATGAAGACACAGTGAGAGAAAGTATACGTGCACATGTGCACTTGAACGATAACAGGGGATTTTGATATTTTAACAAGTTAACATCTTAGGGCTATGCATTAAGTAGCCTGTAAAAGAGGTGGTGTCCAGGTGCACCCTTCTCCCAGACCTTCGCCGACCTATTGACCACTGATAAGAATTAAGCCTGGAGTCATTAAAGATGCATTTAATGGGCGCAGCTAAGAGGTTATGCGTTTTGGGCATGAATCACACCACACCAGCATTGAATCCAATGCTAACTGCGTTATCCAAGTCTGACATAGTTGGTTGACCGCCTTAGCTTATTTGCGTGCATGGTCCAGATGCGGTCACTCAATGCGACTTCACACAATACCTTGCTGAAGCTTGTTTTCTTTAACCTCATCGTCCAATTTGGTCTTCCTTCATGGTAGTCCTTGATCAAGACATCCTGCCCGGGAGTGAAATGACGTGGTATTTTTACCATAGACCACATTGTACTTCCTATCAATCTATAATCTTCTCTCTTGTAAGGCATCATGTTTTGGGCATAAGAATTCAAGTGGGGTACGGAGCTACCTGCCCAATAATGCTTCCGCGGTTGATACTTGGCTCCATGCTTATGGGATCGGGGTGGTCCAGCACAGCAACAAGAATGTATCCGTGATCTCCTAGGTAGTGCTTCACCATCAAATTTTTACAGTTGCTGGCTTGAATTTGTCAACATATCGCAATGCTTGGCCATTTGCATGAGGTTGGAACAGTGGAGAACGGAAAGATGTGATGTCATTTTGTGCACACTACAAGGCGAAGTAGAAGGTGGTGAAATGACTACCGAAATTTTAGCCGCCTACTCGGGTACTCCATGCTGTCTGAACAGACGCCTAACTTTATTGTTTGTGATACCAGCTGTACTTCAGTCCATAAAAATAATCTTAGGCAATTTGCTGAATAATTCCACGACGATAAGATACTGCTGCCCATCTACCGGAAAGGAGAAACCTGCGTGGATGCGCCCCTATGACTTTTGCTAGTGGCCAGGAAGACTACTCTGCTCTTCTGGATGTTTTCTACTTGAGATCCTTATAACTTTTTGCGTGAATGGATCCACTAGATATATTTCAGCTAACTAGCCTCTGGAAATATGACACCCAGAGTCACATAAATTATGTGTATTAGGGTGAGCAATCCACTTGTTATTTACAATGCGTATTAATCATAAAATCTGTTGTTGCCTTTTGCCTTGTGCGAGATGATCTCATATTAGTGCATCTAATAGTGAGCGATCCAAACCACGTACTTCGCTGTTTGCTTAAACATGCACACCAACACCAGCTCAGAGGCAACTGTTGGCAACTGAGTGAACAATACAGCCATCTAGATTGTCGACGGAGTTGCTTTCCTCCTCGATTTTGCCAAGCCCCGAAGCTTTCGACCGAACTCAACTGTACTATAAATAATGAACAATTTTGTTGCCGGTTAAAAAGCAGTTGCTTGACAGGTTTCGCAGGAACGTGGGGAAAACTACAGTGAACAATATCAAGTACATGTTATCTTGAGAGAAGTTGCGTTCTAATCACTTACTTGTGCACTCGTGGTTTTTAACTGTGCTTCAGCGACATTTTGTCGCACACCTTTGGATCCGTACTTATTCCTCGTACTTTTGCATGCTCTACTTTTTGATACCAGTTTCCCGAGTATACTGCAGTGTATCCTACATTTACCTGATTTCTAAATTCCGGGCAGTGTTTCACCTATATTCAAGCGCCAAAAGTTGCCTAACTCCAAACATCGGAGACATTGTTTGGTCTCACTCGATGGACCATTTCAACGGCTTTCGAAAGAAATGTCACTCGTTCAAATCCAACATTGCTTGGTACAGCTACAGGTCTCAAAGCAAATTCACCCGGCGCGATCCATAGGCTTAACCACGAGAATTCTCAATCACACCTTCGTGCATTCGGCCCCACGTTCAAGCTGACACATTCGACTGGCACACCAGTGAGGACAGTCTACAAGCACACAACTGCAACGTGAACACTGTGACCTTACCGACAACGTCAATAACGGAATGATCTTTTTCCATAGAGGATGAGTGATTTAAGTGGTTCGTAACATTTGCTCAACAAGCGGGATGCCCAGTGTGTCACTGACCAAAGACCTATGTGGATCATGTTTCAAACTTGTTAAGGGGGCATTTTGTGCCGTAATTGTTGCGAGTTTTCCATGCCAGATACCTCCGAGTTAAAGCTACTCATGCCAAATTTACTAAACAAACCAGACTCGCTATGGTTCTGTGTGGAATGTACATCGATCCCACTAATAAAATGCGTGCTGTTATTATCTCAGATGTAAGACCAACTACTAACCAAGTTTGAGGAAATGATGACCACTAAAATCACTACGGTTGGGGTAAGCATAGAGGAATGTGCAACCCAATCCTCCCCCTTTGTTGCTGCTCCTAACCCGCGAAGAGCTACTAATAACACCGTGAACAACACGACACCTAGAGTCCAGAACATCAAGAGCTGTCCCAATACCACACGTAGCTCACATTTGACTAAAGCGGCTCGCAGTTCGATCGGAGTAACTACATGTCAGGCTACTTCCAAACTCCTGACGGAGTGCGTAGAAAAAGAGCAAGCCGGTATGAGCGAAAGTTGGGTTACGGTTGCCTACAAGATGAGCCGTCATTTAAAATTAACCCTCAACTGGATCGGAAACTGAGGAGCTTAGCGGAGCTTTCCTAGTGCAAGCACCACCGGTTTCCTGCTGTCTATCTCCGAGTACTTCAAGCACTAACCGCGACATGTCGAAAAGTGTAAAAAACAACTACCTGTACTGAGCGAACTGTGCTCCATATCCCAGAAGCAAAGTCGACATCGATAATTGACAGGCAGTTGGATGACCCCAACTAGTAGGACAATATGAGTAACCTAATCGGAGTTGTACTGAAAACTGTACACCTAGTGCGTATTACACGACACCCAAACTCTACACATTTCTGTGACCCAAGACTTCGGCGCGTTGTGCTGAACTCCATCGCTGAAGGAGAATCAATACTACTGTCGGCAGGTAGTCTCAGAAATGAACGCTGCTCCATCCGTATCTTTACAGACATCCCATGTGGTGAGCGTTATCCAGTTAACCGCACCTTAGAGGACTATCAGAAGAAAACTTCAACAAGAACCATACTTGTTCAGGGGATTCCTGAAACTGACGCACGTGATAAGCATGCTGTAACAACCCATGATAAAGAACAGTGGTGTTATATTCGCGAAACACTTTGCTTGGGTGAAGTGTTAGCGAAATCTGTATCACGACTGCCTAACTCACCGAATTACAAAGGAAGTGATCCAAGAGTGTTGAAGGTGGTCCTTTAGTCAAAACAAATGGCAGCATGGATGCTCAAATGCTGGTGCAAGTTTCGTTGCAGTCTACCGTGCGACGTTCGGTTGAAGACAATCAGGTATATGCCTCCTAGAGATGATATGTCAATCTAGGAACCAAACGCAATGGGATCTATGAAAGAACAATGAACCAGTATGTGTCTAATGAGCCCAACCAACCTGTTGAAGAGGATATTGACCAGACAATTTACACTGTACGTTGAAGATTAGACAAGGAACTAACTACATGGATGACTAATAAGACGTTAAACCCTTCACTAAATACACATGGAAAAAACGATTAGTCTCCGGCCACTCACTGGTCGGCAAAACTTCACGCATGTATTCAGTTGGGGAAAATGAAGCCCTTGCATGTGTGTGGGCCTGTGAAAAGTGGCATTTATTTCTGTTCAGTCGTCGTTTTATTCTGCGTACTGATCATTCAGCCCTAACAGCTCTTCTCCGCAATGGATCTAAAGGATCTCCCCCAATGCGAATCGATCGCTGGTATGCCAGGCTCTTTAACTACGATTTCAAAAATTGTGTGCCGGCCAGGTCTGCAAAATCAGATTGCTGACGGCCTATCTCGCTTACCCATGGGGTTGGAGGATGAAAAAGAGAGACTCAGAGAGGCGGTACTAGTTTCCAGTCTCGGAGCTAACCTGTCTGCCTTGACGATCGAGGAACTACTAAGGGGAAATTCTAACGATTCTTTACTGCATGAGATTATTGAATATCTGCAGCAGGGCTGGCCCAATAATAACAAAATCCCCGATGAGTTCATTCCTTATTATGCAATTCGACATGAACTATCCGTGGTAGACGGTTGCCTGATGCGCGGTTCGGTGTTTGTATCTCCGACCTAGTTGATAACCCAGATAATAGCCCGCGCACATGAGGGACATCAAGGTATAGTTCGGACCAAAAATCGAGTGCGACTCTATTTCTGGTGGCCACGAATGGCATCTAGCATTGAGATATTTGTGGTCAATTGCAATGCTTGCCGATTAGCGGACAAACGTTCTTTGCCCGTTAAAGCCCCGACAAAGCCAATTGCTTACCCGATGAAACCATGGACCAAAATCGCCATTGATATTATGGGTCCTTTCACCACTGCTCCTACGAATAAGCGAAATCTACTTGTCGCTACATGTTTTTACAGTAGATGGCCTGAAGTACACATGTGCGACCAAGTTACTACTTCGGTTGTGTTACTTTGGCTTAAACACTTGTTCAGCCGTTTCGGTTTTACCGCATGAAATAGTAACGGGCCATAATTTTGTAGCCGCGAATTCGCAGATTTTCTACATTGCCAAAACATTAAGCACTCCAGAACTGCGCCTTACAATCCTGCAGCCAGCGGCATGGTCGAGCGTTTAAACCGGTCTCTAAAAGAAGCTATACAATCCATACACATAAAAGGTTCGGACTGGGAGGATGCAGTTTTAACTGCGGTTTTTTCCTACAGAACATGTAACCACAGAACCACCGGAAGAACGCCAGCGGAGCTGATGCAAGGGAGGCCCCCTTACGCACAAAGTTAAATTCTCCACATAAAGTTTTATCAGCGAGAGTTGCCGAAGTTTCAAATCGCATAGCATCTTACCAAAATTCCTACGCTAAATTATCAACACCAATGCAGCCCAGGACATACGTTCGCGTCAAAAGCAGAGCAACAAAGAAAGGCACACCTTCGCTTTCCGCTCCAATGCGCATCGACCGTACGCTTGGCCCGGGCACTTATCAATTGGAGAACGGCCTAATTGTCAACGCGTGTCGACTCCACACAGCTCACGGAACAGCTAATCAGCCCGACCGATCCGCGCGCGAAGACCCGGCTGAGTTACCATTACCACGAAGTCAGCTTCGTCGGTCCGCGAGAACGGTGAAACCTATTGATCGCTACGAACCAGGCTGAGGCAGCTTTTCGTAGGGGGAACGATAATGTGGTAACCATGTGAGCAACATGGATTGGCTTGATCTCATTGGTTGGCTTGCTGACACATTCCTGTCTTCCTATTGGTTGTGTGTCTGTAGCTTGACTCTTCGTTTAACAAGGGATTGACTCACATGTACCTGGTTAATTTTGCGAGATATATTTTACCTTTCCCACGGCTTTCTTGATACAACACAACCTCCGAAACATTGCTTAAATCTGAGAAACTTTCATTTTTGTACACCATCGTCCAAGGGCGTCTCAATAAAATTGCCGAACTTTGACTACATCATGTTGCGAATGTTTGGGACCTAGCTTCAATTACCGAAACATGGTTGCACCAAGATGTGTCTGACACTGAAGTTGAGATAGCCGGAATGTCTCTCATCCGGAACGACCGCCCCAGCAGTGAAGGTGGGGTCCTAATCTATTACCTCAGCGATCTACAATGTACGATAGTTGATGATCGGGAAACACACGTTACCGACTCACTCTTGTGCCATCTCCGACTATGACACAACGACGCATGTCTCGTAGTTGTCATTTACCGCCCTCCAACATCCACTCCGGAAATGGATTCCCGATTGCTCCGTGTCCTGAACAGAGTAACGCGCACTAGGTACAGCCACATTCTCATTCCGGAGATTTCAATCTACACAATCTGGAGGTTTTTGCAATGCCCATTGAGCAGTTAAAAGCAGAATTGCATGAACAGATGGCTAACATCCCCTAATACAATCATGTCACCACGCCCACTATATTCAGGACATTCAACAAACCGTCAATTTTGGACTCTGTGCTCAAAAATGAAGAGCTCATACTGGACAAGTTACTGATGAATAGTCCATTAGGTCCAAGTGACCATGTAGTAATAATCTTCAACTAGGTGTGTTATGCAGAGTACCCATCCAAACACTCGGAAAAACTCGTACAATCACACGCTACCAATTATTAAACAAAACCGCTGACGCCGCTGTTTGGGAATTCTAAAACAAAATTCCCCGTGAAAACGTTTAGGCAGAGTTCGTTAATAATACATCAGAAACCAAACCCCATCGTCCCGCAAAAATGCCTTCAATTCTAAGGAGCCAGACTTGAAAATGTCTAGCGATAAGGGATGCAGCATGGCGTGCCTACAAGATTAACCCCGACTCATAGACTTGAGGCAAATTCCCGACTTATCGCAACCATTGCACTGCACTTTTCCGTGAGGACAAACTAACTTATCAAATGTGCCAAGCCAAAACATTCACGGCATACAACAAACTGCTATATAGGCATGTCAATTCGGTTCGTAAAAGGAATCATTCAATCCCTTCACTATTCTCAACAGGCGATAGATTACAAAGCTCCGAAGAAGCAGCTATTGGCCTGCGGCTACAATGCGCCCCAATTTTCGAAATCGCAAACTCCAGTTGTCCCATAACATCATGCACATCACCGATGCCATTGTTTACAAATATAATTTTAACCTATCAATTGTGCTAAGGAAGTTACTCTCACTGCGTGAGCATAGTTCTCCGGGAGCAGACAACATCCGCCCGAAGGCACTAAAGGCTGTGGCCAACAAGCTAGCTGAACCACTGTCACAGTGCTTCCAAAGTTGCTTTGATTAACAATACGTTCCCACTATTTGGAAGCGTTGCATTATCACTCCTATTTTTGAAAGTGGTAGCTGTTCAGATCCTGCAAACTATCTTCCAATGACTCGCCTCCCTGTGCTAGCGATGGTGATGGATGTAGTCGTCCCTGAGGCTTTAATGGACTACCTGGAAACCTGCAACATCTTGGTACCGGAACGGAATGGCTTCCGGTCATGCACCACCAACCTGCTGATTGCATGAGGTAGTTGGACGGAAGTTGCCGATGATGGGCTCGGAGTCGACGTGATTTATCTTTATTTTCAAAGCTTTTGACCGCCTTGATCACCGCATCCTACTTCAACGGCTCAAGAACTACGGAATCGGAGATACTTTACATGGTTGGATTGGCAGCTTCCTTCACCAACTGAAGCTTCAAGTACGTGTTAGGGGATAACTCTATAATCCAACTAAGGTGGAATCTGGTGTTTCGCAAGGCTCAGTGCTGGGACCGCGTTTATTCCTTGTGTTTATCATTGTCCTGGTATCACTTATCTCCTCAAATTTTCTGCTGTCCGCTGATGACGTTAAAATATGGCGGGCGATTAGTAACAAGCCAGATCACGATCTGCTCCAACATGACTTAGATTGCATTTACAAATGGTCAAAGAGGAACTTGCTTCAATTGAACTTAGCTAAGTGCAAGGTGATACATCTGCGTCACCAGCTGGTGAGCGCTTACAAGCTTGGAGACCACAACTTGGCGTATGTCTCTCAGGAGTTTGACCCGGGTGCGTTGTTAAAGGAATATCTCGCGTGTTCATAACAAGCAAAGAAGACAAACAAGAACGGTAACTAACACTTCGGCCATCTTCGCAGGGCTTTCAGTCGGTTTGAACCCTCAGTCATTCCCCAAATGCTTAACGCCTACGTGCGACCTCACGCGGAATATGCTATTCAGGCGTGGCAGCCGTGGCAGAAACAGGATCCTCGAGAATCCTCAACGAAGGGCAACCAAGAACGTCATGGGCCTATTTCATCTGCCCTATCAGCTTAGACTGAAACCTCGAAGAATGTACAGCAGTCGATATAGGCTTTTGCGAGGGGATCTCATTATGGTTTGCCAAATGCTGAAGAATCCAAACCACATTCGCCGTCCGCTGCTGGAATAGAACCACAACACAAAACTAAGAGGCCACCCTCTAGAACTGACAATTCAGTATAGCCGGCTTAAAGGCTGTAGAAATTTCTTTTCCCTCCGCCAGTGCCAGCCTTGGAACGCCCACCCTAAATATGTCGTCTCTGCTCCCAGTTTGGCGATATTAAAAAAACGTGGTGACGATGCATTGTCTCTCTTACATTTCATGTTATGTCTAGTTCGCCAGGGGCTACAAAACGCAACTAAACGGTGTCTTGCCAAACGCCTAACCAATGAATTTATACGTTCAACACGCGAACATCTTCGCTATTCCACATGAGTCTATATTGAGTCCACCACAACGCTTTTCACTTAACCATGCAACTGATTTTCGCAATTATTTCCATCCTACGGTACTTGTTAAGCAGTGCATTTTAACCCTTAATAAACCATTGTTCCATTGTTACGTATAGGTAAGTCGTCTGCTTGCGCGTTTATCTAGCAGATACTCTGCTGATTATAAGTACTGTGAGTTGAAACTGAATGGGAAGGATAAGGTAAAATGGTGACATTTATAGTTGTTGTACTCCGAGTTACTGTGTGTTTCCTCCTACTATGGGTATTTTTAAGAGCCATTGAAGGTTGCGCTTAGCTCCTAGCACTTTGTTGCCTAAACTATGCTATAGTTAGTTTTATTAATCATGCACTTCTACCGGTCCAATATGTCATATTGTCCCACTGGGTAAATGACCAATGCTCCCTGTTTATTTCTGTATGCATCCGTACGATTTTTAATTCGCAGTGACGTTATTTAGCAACACATTTGTGTCCGTATACGCTCGGTGGATGAGCCATATGTCTTCTACTTTTATGGTATTCAGCTCAGGCGTCCTACGGGACTTGTCAAGCACCCACCTTTAAACTCGTGACGAATCATCTTCCTTGTTTAGTTTTCCTTGTACGACTAACAGATGTACACAATTCCCTTTTTGTATGTTATTGTATAGTCCGCCGGGATGAAGCAAATTGTTCGTTCTCCCTGAGCATTTAGCCTATAACAAGGATAGTTCTCGGTTAAACTGTATATCATTGAGGAGTTCATTTGTCCGTTTGAATGTCGTCTTGATTTTTAAAACTTGTAAGCTTTAATTATATTACAAACGTTTCAAAGAAAAAATTGTGCTGTGCAAGTGTTTCAGTTAATCCCCTAACTGCTACATTTTTTTTCTTTTTGCAAATGTACGCTCGAACCAGCGTGAACAATTACCAAATGTCAACAAAGCCAACGGTTTGTTGATAGTAAACACAAGATAAACGAATCATTGAAATAGGAAATGTAGTTGTCGTCCACAGCAACCCTGTAATTGCAGTTAAATTTCTTTTACACCTCATGATCGCATCAGATATTGTGCGCAGTATTTTGCCTTTTTGGTAATATGTCGATCATCGTTATTTTTATCTTAAATCAAATAAAAAGATTTCCAACTTTTTGAAAGTTGAGTGCGGATGTAGCTCTTAGTTGCGGCCACATTTCGAAACTCACGGCGCATTGGAAATTATCGCAGTATACGCTTTTCCGAAGATATTCCTCATTCCTTAACCCATCCACCAGCTACCATGGTGATTTGGCAGATTGATCATGCCCACGAAGCATTTGTGGGATACCATAAAACTAACGCAAATGTAACTTATATTAGGATAAATTTGGATACGTAATGTGCATCATGCGTAATGTCGAGGACAGATTAGAACATAATGGACAAGCGTGACATAAAGGAAATCAATTATATTCCATATGGGATGGGGCTACGTTAAAGCTATTCAGATGACATTTTTCTATGAGTTGTACGGTTGTACCAGCTCAGGTTGCATTTGCAACGCGTGCCAATAATAACAATCTGGATAATTAGATGCGTGTTATGTAAAACCATATACCATATTTGTGAATTCGCTACATAGTATTAACGCAGGGAACTATTTCCAAGTGTAAGTTAACTATAACTATAAACATTGCGCAAGCTTCCGTTCTACCATTATGTTCAAATGTCTATTCTAATATCTGATCTTCCTGAAAAAAAACGCAAAATATCATTATAAGTATACCAGAGATAACAAAATATTTTAATACACTTCTTCTTAGCTTATTTCTAACATAGTGTCTTTAAACACCATTACGATTTGGGTAATGCTTGCTTTCCTTTAATTATCGCTAAACAACATTGAGTTAATGTTAGCTTCTTTGCTGATGTATTTCAGCTGGGGCTGTTTATCTACATACAATCAATAAACCGCTTGTTACCCGGTTATTTACCTATCAATGCTTTAACTTGCCCGTTATACTTTCTGTTTTATGATGATACGTTTTTTATTAACACATACATTGATACTATTCACATTACGAGATCACGATACCCCAACGACTTCAAGCAGATGGCTGTTAAAGGATTGACTGTATTACTTACGGGAGCACTGTCATTGAAATCTGGTATCAAATGTGACCAAATGTTATAACCTCCACGTCCTTCGAATTCACAGTGAGAAAACACTTTATTGTAGCACCAAGTGTCTGAATCAAAAATAACGTATCTTTTCATAGTTTGAAGTTCCACTGCTGTTAAATAAACGGTGTAAAAACTGATATTGTAGCCTGTTAGAAAAGAATGTTTGAAATGCGTTATCATCATCGTGTATACAAGCGTCATTTTGGTCAGCATATAACAAAGCCCAGCTTATTCACTTGGGTCAATATGTACCCATATTTTAAAAAATTGTCCTCTATATAACTTGCACGGTGAATCATCGCAATTTGCAACCCAGATGTTCAAAATCTTTTCATTGTAAGGACCTGAGGAGAGGAGAACGGCAACATAATTATGCTTCCTATAAACAGAAAGTGTAATCAGGGAAGTAATGTAAAATGCCTATGAGGATAGCTTACTGCAGTGAAGAAAGGGGACTTCGGACTGTCCTACTTCAACTAGAAGGAGAGCACCAAGTGTTAAAATAATCAATGACATGTTAGGCGGATTCTGGTTGCTTTTCTCTCTATCGCATTATTACCACCTATATAGTTGTCTCATACGAAAATTTCAATGCAAATGCAAGCGAAGTGAAAATATCTCGATATGGTGGACGTACATTCATTTACAATGTATAACTTAACAAAATCCCGTCCCTACTCTCTAGCTTCACATTTTGAAATATAAGTAGCCGAATGTTAATTGCTTCCGCCTCAGCGAACTAGTATTGTGTAGGTAATAAGACTCGCCTTTAACTTCGTTCATGACACGATAAAGTTAGATGATGTATTGCTTGATTACAAGTCAATCATTTAATGTTCAAGTCGGTTGTTAAGGAGTTACTTAGCTTGGGTGCGAAATTAATAACTATAGCTCGTTTTTGTCTTAACGTAGGATTTATATGTCGGACCAGTAACTGCGTTAAACTTTTTGCATTTTAAGTGCCATCAATCATGTGCGAACACGAAGCAAAGTGTGCAATTATACCGAGTCAACCATATGGCAAAACAACTATTTGCCTGATGATCGGTGTAGAGTCAAAGAGAATGGGGATGTTTAACCAAATTTGATTGGCCAGTTGAAGAATGGGCATCCCTGTTCTCAACTCCTTCATTTACTTCCTTACATATATTTACACAATTACAAATAACTTACAATACCATGTACACAATGAAAATTTACACAATTGCGTTGTGAAACGGTTTGCGTTTTTCTCCACACAGATGTCATATTCTTTACCATTCAACGTCAAATATTTCGCACTTGGAAGGCTGTCGATAAGCAAACAGGTCCACTGTATCCTTTCCGTAAACCGTCTCACGTCTCCCATTATGCACCTTTCAACATTAGTTTTGCAAACCTATTTGTAATATGATTTCTCTGTTTAATTTGTATTATAAAACCAAGGAAACAGGAAGCAACGTTTTAATTTCTCACTCCAGTCTGTGTGTTGAGTATGGTTCACTGGTATACAGCTACACTATCCTGTCTCGTTTGGTTATATGGTCTAGGCCTCGTAGATTCAATACAATTGCGTTGAAACCAATATTTTAGACATTTCATATCAATCAATTAATAATGGCAGTCTGCAGCTTTGTATAAGAACAAACTGATTTGCGCAGTATGAATCGTTTTCGTTGAACATCGCTGCGCGGTCTCCAGTGCAACCAGGCCACGTTTTAATCAGGGTTGCCAAGCCTGGACCGTTTACTCTTTCTGCGGCCACACATGCTGGTTGAGGATTTGGGGGAAAATAGAGTGGTCAAAACTTCCGAACGCCCTCCGTAACAACCCTACATGTTGGTTTGCGGTATGTGACCCCTTTTAGGACTGCACCGAACGTCCGATCTCATCTTGGATTGCCACCAAAATATGTCGTTCTTGTGAGGCGGTTTTCAGCATATCGTATCCTAGCTTATATTATTACATGGGCTTAGGGCGGCGCTTTATGCGAATGACTGGGATTTACTCTCTGTCTTGTTTTCTACAAATGAATCGCTTTCGGTGCTCATCATTTGTTGAAACATTATTACTAGTCTTTCCTACTTCTGCTATAGTTAATATACAATCTTTACCAGTAGGATGACTACACATGCTGTACAGAAACAGTGAATAGGTTTATTGTTGTATAACTTCAACTGCTTTACTGTGAGCTTGGGACATTTATCATGGAACTTGCCTTGGCAACCGCTACATGGGATTTCGATACGTACCTTTCTATGACATGCAGGTCGGTCACAAGCTATTGTCGATCTGGATGCGATAATATGGGTTTTGATTGGTCGCCCCAATCCACTGCGTCGATCAATGGCATTTCCAAAGGGGACTGAGCGGTTATGTTTTCCTGCCGGTCGAGTGAGCCCTGAATTGTCTGCATCTTCAAAGTGGTCACTTTCTGTTGGTCAGGCCTAGACAAGGCAGGTTTACCCGGCTAAAATGTTCACGCCGCAAACAGTGCGACTGAGCGATACGGACACAGTGTACGAGAGTTACTTTGATGAACGGTCCATAGCTGTATTTGATGATTCGTCAGTTAAAATGTGTAGTTAACTTACTGTACAGACATCAACTAGTTCTGTGTGCGTCGTGATTCGGAAAATTTCTTGATTAAGCTTTTTCGGGAATGCCGCCAATACCGAAATGAGGGGAATAACAGCGATCTACACAAGCAAGCTCCGATACGTAGACTGAACATGATAGCACAGATGAATCTGCATTGAATAAGTGTGAACACACGTTTGTGTGACAAAGCGCAACTGAGAGCGGAGGCAAAACAACCTTATCACAGATGAGCGATTGGGACGCTGGTTCGTTCAAGGTTGTTCCTGGTCCACCAACCATGAGAGAGCAGCAGTAGTGGAAATGCACAGGTATGGGGATATGGTACCCGACGGACCTACTACATCTGCCTAGAGATTTGATAAATTGGAACCCTGTCAGAAGCCAGCTTGTCTTCCTCGCTAACAGAGTAATCAACACGCTATATGAGGGTTTGTTGCTAACAATGTCGTTACTACTTCGTGTACTGACAGTAGAATGTGCGCAAAGAGACGCCGTGACTGGCATCTTGCATCTTTCATTCCCTCCTAACCGTGACCAGAGCGGTGCAAGCACCTCAAAAAACAAACAAATATCCTGTCCAACAAGCACATCAGAGACATCAGGCTCTCAAGAGACACCGGAATGCAAGTTACTGGCGTGTAGCGGTCAGTCCTACGCATGCAACTGTCAACACAACAGTCCGGTATGCTCTGGCTTCTAGCCATTAAGTGTATACAGCATCGGATGTAATCCAGTACAGTCCACATGGAACCAACTGCAACACAACACACATTATATCCTAGGACAATATTATAAGCGCTTTCAGACAATCCGCTTTGCGATATACAACCAAGGAGTAGCCGGAAGGAAGACACGACGGGTTTATTCAGCACTCTTTAACCATCTAGACAGAGAGGTCAGAAAATCAAATAAATGCAAGAAATAGGCAAAAGACTTTTTAACCGGTGTATGGTGACCAGCTATGATATCGATGAGAAGGTCAGTCGGAAAGACCAAGTGTGACACGAATTTATTGAAATGGACTCACCAATTTGTAAAAGACGAAACGAACCCGACGTGAACACCAAGCATATGACTACGGGTTCTTTGCGTAGGAGCAGAGGCACAACGACCAGACAACCAAAGATAGGCAGACAAATTCCACCGAAATGAGCAAATCACAAGGGGAAAACAAAACAGTTGCGTCTTTTACAAAGGAATAATGGCACGCAAGAGGCAACAAGTAGCTGGTTTGCGTTCAGCGGTCAAAAGAGAAGTAACACTCTAAGGCTTCACAAACCACAAAGGGTCAGCATAGGAGATTAGATGATCCAGAGACTTAGTAGGCTTTCCCTTAACCAGCGTCCCGTTTCGTGTGACAGTGAGCGAGAAAAGCTACCAACACTTCGACGGAATAATAGATTCTCACGTTTACACTAGAAACAGTCTACTGTCAGTACACGAAGTTGTAACAACACAGTTAGCAACGAACCGTCAGACGTCATGTTGTATTCCTCTGTTAGCGAGGGAGACAGGCTGGCTTCTGCCCTTGTCAATTTCAAGTGAACGAATAAAGAGAGAAGAGCAAATGTGTCACCGATTTTTCATGTATTTGGATCAGCTTCTTGCATGTAGATAGACTCTGAAATGAGTATTCACAAGATGTCTGGGAACAGGGCCAACCATATTTCCTCCGGACCTCGTTTGTAGTCCTCAACTTTTTGCGGAGTATTCCTCAAAAGCAGTTTACAAGGATGCTTCTGACACGTTGGACGGGACAGTTGGAGCGTTGGATTTAGGTCGTGAAATGGCTCGTCATGATGAGAGCGATCCCATAACTCCTGAAACAGAGTAAATTTTGCATACTACATGAAAGGAATATGCTTTCAAGAAATTTTCATGGCCAAAATATTCACTACTTGCCGCATGTAAAATGCCGTCACGGTCACCAGTTAGTGTTTCTTTACATCGTCCTCTAGGTCCGGAAATATACGAGAAAACGAACGCACCAAATGCTTAAGCGAAGTCATATCGTCCGCCATGATGACCGCATCTTACATGGCGCCACGGTGATTTACTACGCATTTTTATCCACTTGGACAAAAGAGTTAAAATATCCACCTATTATATTTATACATAGACGTGTTTAATACGTTCATCTTTTACTTACACATTTACCCTTTCACCATCAACATAGCTAAATTTTAGCCTAGCGTACCATACATCATACCTCATCAGCTTGTGGGTCTATTTGGTTATAATCCCGGTCCGAACTTCCAGTGTCGACCTTTTCTCATTAAATCTGCGAACCCATTTGTAAGTCTATTACTCTCATTATTTTGTATTATAGAATCAAGGAAACAGGAAATAATGTTTTAATTTCGCAGCCCAGATCGTGTGTATCATAAGTCTCACTAATACAAGGTGCCCCTATCCTGCCTCGTAGGATTACATGTTCTCGGCTTCGTATAGTCATTGCAGCTGGGTTGGAACTAACTTTATAAGCATTTCAGAGCAACTACTTTCTTAAATGCCAACTGGAACTCCTTATTTGTTCACAGGTATGCGCAGTAATAACTGAAAAGCCCAGCTTGTCTTTGTAAGTTACGCAACTAAATGACGGACATCCTTAACTTAGGAGCGACCAAAACGAAACTCAATGACTATTTTGGCGAAGCCATTTAGTACGAAGGCGATGAACGATTAGATAAATATGTGAAGGTTCGAATGCATACCACTTCTTTTTAGGAATGCAAACAACAACCAATACTTGTAGTATAAACTTCGAATACACATCGTGAATTTCGTTACCACGAAGTGTCGCCTACCATGCGCTGAACACAGACAACTTCTGTTGTGGGGACTTAATTGTGCCGATTGTATTAGGTGGAATCGATTCGTTAGTTTCCTTAAGTCGATCAGGATGAACGCATCCTACGGGACAAGTCGAGAGTAGTTTCAAAACATTACAAACTGCCATACAAATGCGCGTATTTATCCAAATGCATGCAACCAGCTTTAGTGGCACATCACAATTTGTACAAAGGTTTCAATGATATTGCATGCGCGATATGCAGAGGTGGAATATGACGCTAATCATATATTGCCGGATTGTTAAGCCAAATTCTAGTTTTAAAAGCATTGGTGTTTCAATGTTTTGGTCCCTTCTTGGAATAGTTCATTGAGGGATTTTTCCCATGTGGATATAGGGAATATGGTAGTTAGATCAAGATAATTGGAGAATCGGCTAAATATTGTCAAATTGACACATGACATTAGTGTGATTGGTAGTTTATTCTACAGAAGCAATTACAGCGAATGCTCGTTTTGTCTTTGGTCTATTCAGTTTGAAATTTATCTTAAACATTTAAATTTAATATAATATCGCATATATTCCTACAACCGGTTTAAGAACACTAATCGGGGGCGCTTATTTGTAAAGAGAAGTATCATATTTTTGCATACGGTTAAAAACGTGATAATATAAGCAAACTACGAAAAATATTATTTCGGATCCCGTGTTTTTCGGACCATCGAATCGATCATTGAAGAAGGGAAACCTACAAATATTTTACTCCCCTACTTCAGTGTTGCTGGGTAGTGAATCCAAGGAGCTAATCTCTCGAGTTTTGCAATGTGTTTGTTCCCGTGCAGATAGCTAAATATTGGTATTTTTTATAGCACATTGAAAAGTAGCAACCTTTCGTGCATCAATCGTTGAATCCAAAGTGATTTGAGTTAAAATTCGTTGCAACATTCTTGATAACCCACAACAAGGTGTTCGCCAATCAGATGTTAATAAACGACATTTGCAGGTGCACCAATGACATTCTGTCATCTATTTGTGCATCAGCGCATACTTTACTGCAGTATTCAAGGATAGAACGAGTAATTAGCCTATAAAGCTCAACTCTAGCATGAGTTGTTTGCGTTGTCTTGGAGATAGTAAACGCAGGTTGCCTGAATATTTGGCGAAGTTTAAGGTAGATGAGTATAGAGTTACGAGATGCCGCTTGGATAGTTGTGTAAGGACTTGTCAACTGATTAGTGTGATAAATCCTTTGGGGATGGAACAGCCGTAAGACATAAAGTTGGATTGTCTAGTCGAGACGTTCATCATCTACGTGTGCAACCATTATTCAAGGGAATGTAAGCTAACAAGTATCACAATTAGCGTTCCGGGAGTCACGTCGGTAAATAAAATTGGCCGACTGTGTTTTATAAATGTGGTTAACACATTGGTGTAGATCAGGAACAGTGAAGGACCAAGTACGATACCTTAGATGACCCCACTAATAATGAGGCGTGGAGAAGAGCGAGTGGACTAAAGTGACTACCAGGTGACAACCACTCAGGTATGCTGATAGACCACCTAGTAATTTGTCCATGATACCATACGCCTCCGACTATTTTAACAACGGCCAGCTAGGGACTCGGTCGAATGCTTGATGTATGGCCAGGAACGAATTGATTACTACATAGACGGAAGCGATGTAATCTGAATCGTGGTAGAGGTAATGCAGTACGTAAATGCGCACCAGCGCTTGCCAAGATAACAAAGCAGCGAATTATTTTTCAGACTTAAAGAAAGGACAAAGTTCATCACTTCATTTCTGGCCAGTTTTTCATATATCCGAACGAATGTTGGATTGATGTGAATTGACCGGTAGTTTTTAATCGTGTGTTTAGGACCTCCGTTGTGCCGAGTTATGACAAATGTAGTTTCCATTGATCTGGAAAGCGGCTGGATTCCAACAATTCGGGAAACACACTCAGCAGGAGCAGTGACATATCATTCCGTCCTAGTTTAACGGTCGCTGGTGTAATGCCCTCGGATTCCAGCTTGACAGATGGCTTGATTGATTTGATAACTTGGTGGATACCGTTGAACGAGATAACGACTATACTGCTAATTTGACCTCTGTGTACACGGGCAAATTATCGGCTTCAAGGTTTATGGAAATGGCATAGAAAACACTGAATACTTTACCGATTGCTGTTAGATCATGAAGTAACTGGCTTTCATATTGCACATTTTTAGTTTTCAAATGTAAGCGGTCAATGCTTCTAAGGTGCATTATTTGATAAGCTCCCTCGCATGTTTGACCCAGGTGATGAATTCATAGATTGAGATAAGTTAAAATTCCGTGATTTGCTGTATCTTGCATTATATTTTCTGGTTTTCGGGCTGGACAAATTTTCTGCTGCACCTTTAGAGACCTCAGAAACACGATCAAATTTTGGATTTAGCAGCGGTGTAGAGTGATGCATTTGATTCAAACGTTGGACTTCGTGTCAGTGAGTTTGCACGGGTAGAGCAGGACGACTGAGCCGAAACTTGAAGGCTCTTCGCGCTAGGTTGTTGGGCCAAACACACGGAGCTTTTCGCAACGAAACGCTGAGGACTACGCGTCGGCTTTACTCTTTCTGGCTGTATCTGATTTCGGCGATTTCCACATATAGTTTGGACGAAATCGTGTTGGATCTCGCGAAGGCGATGAAAATGCTCAACTGATAATCCAACACATGAAATATGGTATGTAACTTGACAAAATACACACGTGAGGGCATTTGCACGGTATCCGACTAGTTTGGAGCAAGTACCACAGGATGACTGCTTCGGCATTGCGAATAATCCGAAAACAAGATGGCGGCCAATTGACGAAGAAAGTGGCGATAGCAAGATCGCCGAAACCAAACGATGAAATACAAGTATTCCTGGTCGGAAATTTCAGAATCGGAAATGAAACTGAATTGTAGCTCAATTTCCACGAAATAATTCCAATGAACGCAGAAAGTTAACACAAAGTGATCTTGTCAACACAGCCCTAGTAATTTGTCCCTGATCCCACACGCCGACTATTTTAACAACCGCCAGCTGGGTACTCGGTCGAATGCTTGATGTATGGTCAGCAACCAAAGTATTATTACATAGACGGAAGCGATATAATCTAAACCGTGGTACAGGTAATGCAATAAGTAGATGCGCAAGAGCGCTTGCCAAGGTAACCATGCAGCGAATTATTTTTCAGACTCAAAGAAAGGACAAAGTTCATCACTTCATTTCTGTTTAGTTTTCGTATGACCGAACGAATGTTGGATTGTTGTGGATTGATCGGTACATATTAATCGTGTGTTTAAGACCTCCTTTGTGCCAAGGTATGATAAATGTAGTTTCCATTGATCTGGAAAGCGGCTGGATTCCAACAATTCGGAAAAAGCACTCATCAGGAGCAGTGATATATCATTCCGTCCTTGTTTAACGGTCGCTGGTGTAATGCCCTCGGATTCCAGCTTGAGAGATGGCTAGATAAACTTGATAACTTGGTGGATACCGTTGAACGAGATAACGACTCTACTGCTAATCTAACCTCTGTGTACAAAAGCACCATATCGGCTTCAAGATTTATGGAAATGGCAAAGAAAACACTGAATACTTTACCAAATGCTGTTAGGTAATGAAGTAACTGGCTTTCCTCTTTCACAATTTCTGTACTCGGATGTAAGTGGTCACTGCTTCTAAGGTGCACTATTTGACCAGCTCCTCGCATGTTTGACTCTGATTGTGAACTTCTTGTGATTTGCTGTATCTTGCTTCACATTTTCTGGTTTTCGGGCTGGACATATTTTTGGCGGCGCCTTTGGTGATCTCAGAAATACGATCAAATTTTCGATTCAGGAGCGGTGTAGCCTGGCGCATTTTATTATAAAACTGCTCCACAGCAGTGTACACACTGGTATAGAGGAAGAATACATCCCAGTATGAGAAACATTAATCGCGTTGCATGTCGTGCGGTAGAGGCGAGTTTATTGGGCATTTTAATGTAGCAACTGGGTCGGGTCATTGTATACTCACTGACATGTAGGCTATGGAATATCTTGGTCTGTATGTTGCATGTGCACAATATGAGTGGTAAGGTCAATATATGGGTAGATCTGGTTAGACTGAAAATCCATTGTGTATAGTTCCCTGACATGATGGAATAAAAGTGGTGTGCAATATTCATGTTTCGTAGGATGACCAGCGTACTTCCGATAATTGGAAATCACTGGCAATTATCATTTTGTATTGTGGCAACCATGATTCCAAGTGAATTGCATTAGCGATGTTTGTGATACAGATATAAGACGCCTTCGGTGCTTTGTAGATACAGGCGAGCAGGAGCTATCTGCAACTGAGAGCCAAAGTGAATCAGGGATAGTTTCCATTTGTATGCGGCCTTTAAGCTGTAAATATTTGGTGTACGTATATGATACACCCCTACCTATTTTGGTGCAGCGATCATTTCCACACAAGTGGTAGGTTGAAAGTATCAGAGTAGAGTCAAGTGTATCAGAGAAACATAAAGTTTCAGTGGTAATAATCGGTTGTGGGTCATTTAACTGTGCAAGGGTGTTTATAACATGAGGTTTATTGGTTATGGATCTGGCATTAAGCAGAATCGCTGAAACTATACCACGTATTTTGGAATTACCACTGTATCTTGCATGATCGCATGCGTGTTTGCATTCCAGCATAGTGCACATGTTAGCTTCGTGCAGGCATCGCGTGCCCGAGTCGGCCATTGCTTTTCGAAGCTTGATGTTTAAGATCATGCTTTGTGGTCACGAAAGCCACACCACAATCGTTCGTACGAATTGCGAGGTTGAAGCACGTTTCCGGTGGCCCAAAATAGAAAAAACTTGCTCGTGACTGCTCTTCCTGTCAAAAAGAAGACAAGAGTTCAAGGCCGGTTTCCTCCCCTGTACGACCCATTGACAATCCTATGTGAACGTGGGCTAAGATAGATCTTGACATCTTGGGTCCATTTGGCGGAGCGCCTCAACATCAAAGGAACTGTTTAGTGTCGATATGTATTTAAAGTTAATGGCCGGAAATCTGTTTGTGTGTAGTATTGGCTACTGCCAGCCTTAATCGATGGCTGAAAGTTTTGTTCTCCACTTTCGGAATACCAGAGGAGAATATGACGGAAAACGGTGCACAGTTAACAAGCCACGTTGTTTATCTGTTTCTTCAAATTTACGCCATCCGACACTCATGTAAAAATCAGTAAGATGTAGCGGCAAACGGCATGGTAGAGCGGTTCAATCGATCCATGAAAGAGATTATCCAAATTATTCGCTTACCTGATGCAGGTTGGGGGAATGCAGTTGGACAAGCACGGTTTTCTTACCGAATTGCAAATTTCTGAGCCACAGACAAAACCCCAACTTAACTCATCCTGGGGCGTATCTTTTGGAGAATGTTGAATGTCGCGCTTCTCATTTCTACGAAGAATAATTGCGCCATTTAATCGTCGCCATCGATATCAGAGCATTTACCGAAAGCTTACTACTCCGCTCCAGCCCGGAACTTTATTGCGCATGAAGGCAAACGCTACCTCAGAAGGACAACCCAAGTTAATAGATCCGATAGAAATAACGTGCGCGTGTGTTTCAGGCACCTACCGGCTGAAAGATAGTCGCACAGTCAATGCACGTAGGTTAATCACAAGTAGCGACGAAATGACATATGCCACCAAACTTCGCTGACAAAACTACACAAAGCACGCAACTCCGCAGGACGGACCGAGCACCAAGACCATTGGATCACTATGTTTTTGACGCATTCCATTATTAAGCGGAGTGGTGAACTTGTGTATTAGGTCAGCATAGTTGACGGATTGTCTAGCCAGACACATGCACACAACCCAAGTGATACACATATAAGTAATTTATTCGCTGCTTGCCTATTGTTTCACCCGTCTCCCTGCGACACCTTATTATACTCACGTAGATAGACAATTCTCAGGTTATAGTAGCTGATTTAACGGAGCGACCTACTTACTTCGGCTCGTGCATTTCACTTTTCATACGCGACATGTGTGTTAAGCTGTCCAAATAAGTTTGTAAGTTAAATCGGATGTCTTCACAGTGTTACACGGACGACGGTGCAGCTGCGTGGCCAGGCCTCCGATGAATTTGCCGTTGTCCCTTGTATTAAACACTGCCGTGTCTAAGCTCATGTCCTTTGTTATATTTGCCTTCATGTCACGATGTGCTTTTGACTCTGCTTCTGTTTACAGTGTTTGTGTGGAGCACCATAGTGATGATGAGTTGCTGACCATTCGTCGTTTCGGTGCGAGAACCCTACTCTGTGAGCCAACTCTCCGTATGTTGTTGTTCGCTGACGAAATTGCATTGTTCTCGCACAGCGCGGTTGATTTGCAGCATATGACTGAGCTCTATCTTCGACCGCGACCAAATCCGGGCTCATTATCGGCACAAGCGAAACTGTCTCTCTCTGCTAGCCTTCATCGGAGGTAGTTTCCGAAATGTTGCCGCAAATTAGCATTAACGACGAAGTATTGGAAACCACCTTCCGCTTCTGTTACCTTAGGTGTGTGGTTCCGACTGATCAGCAACAACACGGTGAGCTTTGTAGCAACGTTTGTGAGTAGCCTCGTCAGTTACAAGGTGGTGAAAACCTTCTTAGGGTCCGCCAAATTCAATATGATTGGGTGACCATGGTCCATTAAGATTCTGTCAAGAATGTGGTGTATATATGACAAATACTTTTGCTGTCATAGCGCAACTGTTACAGGTACGAGGCACATTTCCAACATCCTTGTCCATAGATGGCCAGTAGACATAGCTGCGGGCTATTAATTTACATCGACGCATTCATGGTTGGCCTTCGTGGAACTGACTGAAATTCTTTTTCTGTAGAATCTTAGGAATCACAACTCGGGCAGATAAACTCAAGCAACCACAAATGGTGATTAAGCCCAACTTCCTTTTAAGAAATAGCTCACCATAGACGTCCACGGGACATGCAGTCCAACTTGTGCTAATATACCCCAGTATACGTGTTAACAGGAGATCTCATGCTGCATCACTTGTTGCTGTAACTTGACGTACAGACGGTTGAAATACTTGTCTAACCTCGGGATCTAAGGTAATGCAGGGCACAACGATATTTTCATCCGGTGTTCTGGAAGTGGAATCTGGATAAATCATCCGCATGACCACGCAAATAAGTACTTTTAAAACGCAAATGGAAAACGTATGCTAATATAATGGTTGCCCAACGCTGTAATCTGTTTGCCGTGTGAAAAGGGATTATTTGTTTGATGCCACCAATAGATTGCACAAGATTATCCATTGTGTAGAAACTAAATTTTCGTCCATATGCATTCTTACAAACCTTTTAACTGAAATATCGATAGCTAGACCTTCTTTCTCTATTTGACGGTGGTACTTTTCTGCTGCTGTCAGCAAACAGAAAACATGCATCTCAGTCTGTTGATGTCCATTCGAAAACTGTAGACAAAGACACCACAGGTACAATTTTGCGGTGCATCAGCAGCGACAATTATTGGTAATCTTGCGTCGTAATCCGTTAAAAGAAAATCGGGGGATAAATATTTCCCCTAATGTCATCAAATGTTTTCTGGCAATGCGTGGACCAATGCTACACTGACACCTTTTGCAAAAATTGCGTTTAGTGGGACGCGGATTTTGTGCATCTGAGGGACATAGTTGTAAGAATAGTTAACTAGACCCAAAGAAGACGGCAAGGTAGCTATGCTCATTGCGTGTGGCGCTCACCTGACGTTTTTTATATTGTTTTTGTTTGGCCGACGATCGGAACTGTCGATAGCCGAGACAATTTATATACTATTACGCATCATAAACTCGCATTTCTCTGGACGTACACGAAATGCATATGAATCTTTCCTAAATAATATTTTGTTATGTGGGTATAATGATCGCCAGTGGTGGAGCTTACAACTATTATGTCGTCCAAATAAGTTATGGCACACTGTTAGCCGGTTGGTATAGCGTCCATCAGCTGTTGAAAGTTCGCCGGATCACATTTTACTCAGAAAGTTAACCAATTGTGACGATACAAACCTTGATAAGAATTAATAGTGAGCAGTTCTTTTGAGCGCTCCTTGACCAACAATTGCAACTATCCATCAGAATGACCAAATTTAGAAACTACTTTTATTTCATTATGTTTTGTGAATAAATCCTCGGGAACAGATAAGAGACCTTATTGCTTTTCTAGTGCTTTTTTGCAATCGATTTGGCTGTAGACTCAAAGAATTTCTAACCATTTGCGGATGATATCAAAATTTGGCATGGTATAAGGACATCGCCTGTTCACATGACATTGCAGATCTATCTCCACGCGGCTTTTGCGTGATCATCCGATAACCGGCTCCAATTCAACCTGACCAAGTGCAATGTTGTAAGCATACGCCATCAGCTTATCTATGAATATCGACCTGGGGACCAGCAGTTACAATGTGCTTCCAAAGCAAACGACATACGGGTGATCGTGCAGTTCGATCTAGTTTACACGTGACAGACTGAAAATACATCACAAAGAGACATTCAACATCTTGGACTCTTACGGAGCGCTTTCGGCGATTTGGAGCCTACAATGTTTCCGAAAATGCTAAACGCCTACTTGAGGCCGCACGTGGAATGTGCGATTCAGGCCTGACGTCACTGGCGCAAGCGTGACGTTGATGCACTTAAAATTGTACAACTGAGAGCGACTAAACTCGTCAGAGGATTGTTTCACCTCTTCTACCAACACAGACTGCTGTCCCTGAGAGTGTGCAGTAGTAAATATCGACATCAACGAAGAGAACGAATCATATATTACTTGTTACTGACGAGTCCAACTCACCCATGTCGCAATCTGTTGCAGCTGAGCCAAAATAATAACCTGTGAGGCCATCAGCTCAAACTGGCTACGCACTACAGTGGACTTGGTTGTCGACGAAACGTTTTCTCCCTCCGACTTTCCCATGCCAGGAATGCCCTTTTGACTCAATTTACACTTGCCCCTACGTTAACGCTTTTCAAAGTGACTTTGATGAAACGCTTTCAAAATTGCATTACTTGATATAGTCGGTTCCACATGGAAGAGGATATAACGAAAACCTAACCATGTGCTTAATGGCCCTCTCCACAACGTGGCCGTGAGGATACGTGCAGATGTGTCCATGTGATTAGCTTGGATGCAGCTAAACTGGATTAATAGACTACATCTGACAAATGAAGAAATAAGCAATTGCGCGTTGTCGTTACGTATGTTATTTCTCATGCATTATACCAGCTCTCTATACTATTTTGCATGTGCATATCCCATTCTCACTTAAAAATATCCTATTGCAGAAGGGCATTTAACTCGCTGGACGCTTAAAATAACGATTTACTTATTCGATGATCCTTCAAATTTTAATTTTGCTTCAACCATTCTACGTGACTTGTCAAACACATCCTATTTTACGTCAGAAAAGCATTGTTCATATTTTATTGACTGTGGACGTACCTATTTGGGCACGACGAAAATTCTGCTTCGGAATGGTTTAGTTGCAAACCATTCAACAAATTTGAGCACTTATTTTCTCTAAATTTTGCGCCCTCTGTTTACACTACTGGCAAATTGCGTTGCGTTGGATTTTGCATCCTTGTAAGTGTATTTGCCTAATGAAAAGCTTCGAAACGTGATTTCTTCGCAAACTTGAGTCATTTATAAAAAATAGCATTGTTACTCTCAGCACTCTTACAAGTTTCACCTGTCTTATTTTAACTTTTACTTCGTCAAGATAACATTTATTGTGCAGAAATATTAGGCCATTTGTTTGTAAGTAAACAAAATATTTTAATATTTGAAGTCATGTTTAGTTATTGTTAGCTTTTAACCCTAAGGCAGGTCTTGCATAATGTGTAGTAACTTTGTAGCAATATGTTTGTCGTGGTATTAATAGGAGCCTTGAGACTGATATCTTTATGCCTCGTTGCTTGTATCCGTTTGGAGAATTGAAGCGAGAGCCATAGACCTCCTTTCATTGTGATGTCCAATCTACTTCTACTGTTTGATAGAGAAACTATCCTGCCGAATCCATATCCAACCAAGTATGCTGATGGAAAACTAAGGAACTATATTTCAGCTTTTTCCCATAGTCAACAATAACTGTTAGAGGTATCAGTCTGTATCAAGTCCCTTTTATATTGCGTGAATTTGGACCTTGCTATTATGTCACTTTAAATCTGTATTTGTCATTCCTGCAATTTAAATTCAACATCGCTGCGCTGTACGTCAAGTGAATCTTAAATCTAAATCCGGATTTATATGTCAATAAGGTCATGAAATACGTCTTAGAATGATTTTCGGAATTCTTGCAAGTGACTCTCATAAACAACCAAGTCTTTATTTTCAGCTCTTACGTGGCGGCATCGAGGATAAAGAACTGTGAAAATTTCCGACAACTAATGATTTGAGATTACACTTCTAGCATTTTAGGCAAAGAAATACTGAGTTCTTTGATCGTTAAAAGATTACTTAACTAACTGTAAAGCGTTTTATTTAATCGGCTGAGATTTTCAATAACCTCAGCTGAGTAAAACACGTTTAGCTTTGCTGCTGACAGTTTTTTTTCTTATTCCGTTCCCGAAAAACTGTGATGACCTTCTGCCAGAGTGTAAGGAAACGGCGCCTACGGTTGCCCTTAGAGAGCCATCTAACCTCTGAATGCGATAGTAGAATCTGTAAATCGGCATCGATCTCCACACTCAACTGCCTGCAAAGAATATCTCGCTGAAGGTGCGATTTGATACTGTCGTCTACGCTTATAGCAGTTGACAATGAATATTTTAAGCGCCACACCAAATTCTTAGCCACTAGGCCCTCTCGATGAATCGCAGTAATTGTGTGAACACATTCCAAATGGGGATAAATTGCTTCATATCTTACAACCATTACGGCAGCACCATCTGTTGTACATGCAACTATGTTCTGCCTTGTGAAGGACTTTCAGTCAGATAGCTATTGACTACCTCGAGGAGAGACTGACCAATTGTATGAGGTTTAATTATCATGGTAAACCACCGAAGTATCTGACATATGCCATGTAAAGAGCATTGTTGTCGGGCAAAGGATATTCAGCTATGATATGGATAATTCATTAGACTGTAGTAAGGCAACTAGGCGGGGAGCTTATGGGGCGCTGAGGATTGTGGTGCCTAGGTCCTTCAGACGGTGTACCCAGTGCTGCTGTAGTGTCATGTGCTCATTTCCTGGAGGTCTTCTTGTAACGACCGCTCTGTGGGAGTTAAGCCAAGCGCTTCATCTAGCTGGGAGCAAGGACACAGCAATCCGCATGAGTTAGTGAACTTAAAAAGTGCTAGTCCTGCTGCCTTTTGGGGATACATTTATTCCAAGGCTTTGGTTGAATACCTAATTCGTTCTGCTAACTGGTGAAGGCCCCCGACCATTATCCTATCCCGTCCTCTTTGGAGGTTAGGAAGTGATCGGTCACCAGCTTTCTATAAAAACCTATCCATGAGAAGCAACTGAGCCACTGATTATCAGCTCACAAATCGATTGGCGTAAAGCACGAGCTCCAAGCATTTCCTCTGACCGTGTGAGGGCACCTCCGTGTTCGCAATGCTTTACTATCGCCCGCTTAAGCCATGCAGCTCCTCGCGAAATTGTTGTAATGTCGTCAAAATTCTTCTGCTTCTCGCCGTCGTCGGAAGTGCGTACCTTACTACGGTCGCAAAATACATATGAATTGTTCCAGACCTTCAAAGTTTATGTGTGACGAACCCCAAATAGATCTAATAAGGTCTCTGCTGTCACAATTCCGAGCTGGATCTGCTCTTTACTGCCCTGTGGTTCAGGCTATTAGGCCAAATGCACCACATGGAGCCTTCAAGTAAACCTTCTAAGCAAAACCGCCACTACTTTGGCAATTGCCCACCTGTGAGATCGTATTCCTGTTAACCTCGGGTGCAGAAAAGTACGCAAACTACTGGACAAGAATTAAAGTGAACGACCCGGATGACACGTTGCAGCGTTCCCTTTGAAACTGGTGCAATACAACAGCGATATTGCGGTGCTGTTGAGTAGTGGTGAGAAGCCTTTCAACAGAATTGAGTTATCTGAGTGCATACTACAAAATAATCACTAAGCAAGTAGGCGATAGAGGGTGTACGTCTTGATTAAGTAGGTCTTTTTGCAATAATTCGCGGTCTACACAGCCACACGCATTGCTGTATACAAGAAAACACAGCAAAAGTGCTTTATTCCTATTTCCAAGCGATATCAGTACAGTACGTACGAAGTAGGCTACAGCAACTGGGGTAAACTTTGAACTACGATAGGCGAACTGCAGGTTCATTTTCGAGAACATTCTGGACGGCATTATTTCGAGAATAGGTTTTTACAGAACCTTCAAAACAACGCAAGCGCATGCGCTACGTCAAAGTTTGATAGTCCCTTTTTCGGCAATGGAGTAAATTTGAGAATTCTCCAGCAGTCGGACAAAGAAAGAAAAATGCTTTGATAGTAATTCACCTGCAGAACTCTTGTTTCCATTTCCTTACATCCAAATCAAATAGAATGTATGTCGAGTACTAAAGTTAAGCCATCGCAGTGAGGCCGAACCTTAGCATGGTACGATAGTTTGCGTGCCACAGAAATCCATTTATCTTTACTGGGTGGTGATTTTTGCATCCCCAAATCCACCCGCGCCAGCTTGGTCTACCGTTAGAATCCATACAAACTTAGCTTCCTGGAAATTTAGGTAGGAGTTTAGAATAAGAGTGGCTCCCTATTCCTTTAAACGGAACCCTTTTAGCCCACCGCCAAACCCGCAACCTTGCGATCAGGTTCTTGAACCAAACCATTTGGTTGGGAACACTAATCGTTCTCCTGTCTGGACCTTGGCAAAATGACAGTATCCTGCGCACGCCATTTTATAGGCCATTTCCACATAGTTTCCTGAAACCCTGGCCATCGAAGAGAATAATAAGCGGCACCCTATATGCCACATAATGGCGGGTGGACAGGGTTTGGATGCTGCTGCTCAAGCATTTTTGTCTTCTTATGCCGTCTCTGACGTATTTCAATTTTATCTTTCTGTAGCAACTTCATTCATATCCTTGCGGCTTTCAAGCTTATGTTTATTGGCCCTTCTCCAACATGCTTTGCTGGTTTCATTTCACATGCAATCGTGGAGCGTCACTACTGTCCTGTCGACAAGCCTAAGTTCATCGGCTTTCATTTGGAGCCCTTGATCTTCCCTCAGATGTGCATGCCTCAATGTACGCATATTGCTACTGGTCGTTCAACAGGCAAAACCATCCCTAACCTTATAGACCCTCTCTATCGCTATATGCTGCTTATCGGAAACCCACCTTCAAGGCGCAACCATTGTGTTCAATCTGTGATCGCGTTCAAGTGACACCAGCAGTATTTGCTCATTGCGCCTATCCGGTGACGATGCAGCTTCGAACGTCAACCAAGCTGGTGTTGCTATTGCCCTGAGTCCCGGGGGCTGAAACTGCTCTGGTTGATTGGATCCCAATTAGCAGCCGGATGTGTACGGTCCGATTGGCTGGCTTGTTCAGTATTAAACGTCTCGCGGACTAATAGGTAACCATTCATCATCGCTGCCTACGCGCCCACAAACTCAAAGGAGGATTTGGTAAAAAAGACTTCCACCTCCAACTGACCGAGACTCTTCGCCAAAGAAAATGCAGGGCGTTTGCTGTGCTGGCGGGGGATCTCATTATACCAGATAAAATGTTGTCTACTGAGGAATTGCATCTTTGCGATCAACACAATGTAGGCTGCAATAATTATAACACTGACAGATTCATTTATTTATGAATAAGCAAGGGTTGCACGTGAAGCAAACCATACGTCTTGGAAAGAGAATGGATAAGAAATCCCGTCCTCTGCGAGTCACCTTTCAGATGCAACAAGTCGAGGCTGATACTAATCCATCCCTGTAGGATAGATGGACCAAAGATCTACACTCATCCAGATTTGGATTCCTTGGGCAGAGAGAAAATGAAGACCGCTATCTTGTTAAAGCGGCAGGCTGACAGTGGGGAAACCAATCTCCATACGGTAAATTTTCGGGTAGTTTCCCGGGTCCACCGAACACAAATCAACACCGATGACACTTCTTGGGCACCGACCGGTTCCTACAGTGGCCTGCGCATAACCTTTAAAAATGTCTGCGGTTTAATGAACAATTATGACGACATATTTCACTTCGTTGTCTCACGTCGTTCCGTCTTACTAGTACTTGCCTAACCTGGTTAAATCCTGAGGATACTACCCAAGAAGTCCAGATCTGTGTCTACTCGGGCTTCTGATGCGACAGACTATCAAACCAATAACGCGGCGTGCTGTTATGCATTCGGTCCTTGCTGGATGGATTGTGCGAATAGTTGATGCTCGATCTGCTTCAAACAGGGTGAACTGCATAGGGGTGCTGCTTATCGCACCCCGCGAAGTCAAAGCCTGGATTGGTTGCCGCTTGCCAGCAACTAAATGAGTCGGACCAGTTTCCTGCTTATGTGTGATTATAATTTCCCTCGAATACGGTGCCTAGGTACAACTTCTTCAGGGGCACTATAAAGTCAAGGCGCAGTTTGCGGATACTTTATTGAAACTGGGGCAGCACATGTCGGCCAACCGACGCGCGTTGCACCGCATTCCATTTCATTGCGCATGGGCCAACTACTAACGAGTTGCGATCAACGTGTACATGTAATTCAGGTCCTGGAACCTCTGGCAGTTAATGGCCACTTGCTAGTTTTAGCCAGTCTAGAAATTTAGAGGCCCTACTCTCGTTTGCAGCATCCCTCGTACGATTATGCGAAGACCAGCATCAATGGTCTAAATGGAGCCGCTAGTGAAGTAGAATATTTTCTACCACATGGTTCATCTTTTCAACCCTGCTGCTCTTTTCTAAGCGTGGGCATGCAAAAGTTTTGCGCTCGCCCTGAAGTATCTGAATGCTGGACCAGCGAAGCTACATTTGTTCTACAGAGAATATAATCAATTAGTACGATGGCGACGCGAATTGTGGAATATATTCCTCGTCTCTGGCCCTGCAAATGATTATAAGGATCACCACCTAAGGGACAAGTACCTGTCCACTAGCGGCGCACCCCAAGCACAGTATTGAGGCATGCATTTTTTTGAAACACAACAGCGAATTACCCCCGCTACTTCCGTCGAACTGCAAATTATTTGCGGATGACCTGAAGATTTGAGGGAATATTTAATCGCCCGGCGACTGTGATTTCTTTACTCATGAATTCTGCTGACTATCTCGGAGGTCTGCATAAGTTGACCTACTAGTCAATATTGCCAAGTCCTCGTTTCTGAGACAGGGGTTAGTAATAGAAGTTGGTACACCCTGGACCTTACCGTGGTGCGATGGTTTGTGTGCCTCCGCGATCCATTGAGCTACGCTGGGTGGTGCTTTTGCACTTTCAGGGTCACTCATACCAGATTGGTCAATGGTTAGATGCCAGAAAAACTCAGCCTCCTGGTCCTCCATGCTGGGGGTTGGAATGAGGGTGGCACCTTATTCCTTAAAACAGACTCCTTGTAGCCCAACGCCAAACCCGCTGCCTTGCGGTCAGGTTTTTAAACCAAAGGCTTTGGTTGAGAACCCTAATCGTTCTCCTGTCTAGGCCTGGGCAACCTAACAGTATCCTGCCCACGCGATACTATGAATTTTCCTTCAAACAATTTCTTGATGCTCTGTCCATTGCAGAGGATAATCAACGGTGCCCTATCTGCTGCATCGAGCAGGGTGGATAGGGGTTTGGATGCTACTGCTCAAGCATTCCCGTCTTCTTATTCCCCCTCTTTCGCTTTTTCACTCTTACTGTTCCATTCCATCTTCATTTATATCCCCCAGTTTTCAACCCTCCGATTCTTGGCCCTCCCCCAACATGCTTTGCTAGGCATTTACCTTCGAATTTCAACTCACACGTGAACGCGGAGCGTCACTCCTCTCCTGTCGACAAGCCCATGTCCAAACAAGCGATCCGTTCCAGTTCATCGGCTTCCAGTTGTAGCCCTCGATCCTCCTTCAGATTGGCATGCCTCAGTGTACGCACACTGCTACAAATTGGTCAACAGGCAGCACTTGCCCAAACATTGGAGACCCTCTCGTTCGATATCTGCTGCTTATCAGAGACTCGCCTGCAAGACTCGAGCACTGTGCTCACTCTGCGATCCCGTTCAGGTGACGCAAGCAGTATATTCTCCTTGCGTCTATCCGGTGACGATGCAGCTTCGAGCACCGGCCAAGCTGGTGTTGGCATTGCCCTGAGTCCCCGTGCTGAAGCTGCTCTGGTTGATTGGATTCCAATCAGTAGCTGGATGTGTGCGGTCCGATTGGCTGGCTCGTTTAAAGCTTCGAAGTCGCGCGGGACTAATAGATGTCTTTTCATCATCGCTGCCTATGCGCCCACAAACTGTAGCGATGCTTGTTAAAGAACGACTTTTTCCCCCAACTGACCCAGCTCCTTCGCCACAGAAGAAGCACGGACACTGTTGTGCTGGCGGGGATATGAACGCACAAGTTGGAAAGTTGTCCACTGATGAACTGCATCTGGGCGGTCAACACGGTTTAGGATCCCGTAATGATAACGGTGAGCGGTTACTTCATTTGTGTGAAGATGCTCGCTTATTTCTTGCGAGCACTAATTTCCGACACAGCACCCGCCGAAGGGTGACTTGGCGCCCACCAGCCTCGAACCAGCCTTGGACGCAGATCGATCACATTGCGATAAGTTACCGCTGGATAGGCTGCATCCAGAATTTTCGCTCGATTTGGAGCACATGTGTGGACACCGATCATGCACTTGTATGTGCTGACATGCGGGAGCGTTTTGGCGGACGCCCACGACGACACTGTGAGCGTATTGACACCAGCCAACTAACAAAGCCAGCTATTCTGAATGCGTATCGAAGTACGCTGACATGCGAGTTGAACCAGCGCTCCCAGGAGACAATCGATGGTCACTGGTCACATGTTCGCCAGAACTTACTAGCTGCAGGCAAATCCTCATGTGGTATGTCTAATATACAACATAGACCTTGGGTCTCTTCGCAGTCTCTGGAACTTATAGATGCTCACCGGCAAATCCCGGCTGGAAGCCAGCACAATGAAACTCGCAAAGAGCTCCGGGCAAAACTCCGTGCTAGCCTGAAGAGTGACCGCGAATCCTGGTGGTATCATCATGCATCCGAGATGAAAGTGGCCGCTGCCCTTGGCAACCAACGCAAGTTATTCCGTCTGATACGGGAAACGGGCAGCAGGAGACCTGGTGTTAGTTAAAATATACGTGACGTGGGTGGACAGCCTATCCACAATTTGTCAAAACGTTTGGAGCGTTGGGCTGAGCATTTTGAAAAGCAATTTAATCGGTAAGAGTTATTCGATTCTTTGCCGTTCAGTGATCGCCCTGCTCCGTGGGCTGCCCTTCGGACCCACCGTCTCGCTCAGAATTCGAACGTGAGATCGGACAGATGAAATTGAACAAAGCCGCGGGACCAGATGATCTTCCTCCAGCCCTCTTCAAATTTAGAGGCTCTGCTTTTGTTGCTGCTTTGCATGAATTACTATTGAAACTGTTAGAGCAGGAGATTGTCCCAACCGACTGGAGTCGCTCCGTTATTGTTCCCATATTCAAAGGCGGTTTGCGCTCGGAATGCGGCAAGCATAGAGGAATCAGTCTGATCTCCATCGCCACCAAATTACTCGCGTCCATAATTAATCACAGACTGACTGGCGCTCGTGAAAGCCACATTCGTGAGGAACAAGCCGGGTTTCGTCGTGGTCGTGGCTGCATCGACCACATCTTTCCCGTCACACATATTGGCGGCCTACCGTAGTCGTGTTCCTCGACATCAAAGGCGCCTTCGATTCGGTTGATCGATGTGCCCTTTGGAATTGTCTACTCAGAAAAGGTGTGCCCGAGAAATATGTAAAGATTATGCAAGCATTATATGCGCGTAGCACGGGCAGAGTAAGGGCTTACGGCAAGCTGTCGCCACCCTTCAATGTCTCCAGCGATGTGAGACAAGGATGCCCGCTGTCACCTTTCCCATTCAACTTCGCTATTGACGAAGTCATGGAGATCTCATTTACAGGACATGACTTGGAAGGTGTGGAGCTGCTCCCAGGAGAACGACTTCTTGACTTGGAGTATACAGACAACATTGCCCTCAACTGTGACAGCTCCCAGACGTGTCAAGCCGCGCTGGACAGATTAGCACTGGCTGTCAGTCGCTTCGGGCTTTGCTTTGCATCATCGAAATGCAAAGCGTTCCTCCAAGATTGGCAGGGATCGCCTCCTGCGCTGACCCTCGGTGGGGATCAGCTAGAAGTCGCTCAGAAATTCCATTACCAGGGAAGTTGTATCAGCGCCCTTGGGATCGAAGACGAGATCGCGAACCGTATAGCGAAAGCTCGGAGTGCTTTTGCTAACCTTCGCCACCTATGGCGGCGGCGCGACATTACTCTCGCCCTGAAGGGTAGAGTGTACAATGCAGCGGTACGTTCGACCTTACTGTACTGTTGCGAAACCTGGCCCCTAAGATTGGCGGACTTGAAAAGGCTAGCTACGTTCGATCATCGGGGCCTTCGCTGTTTGGCTGACATATGGTGGGAACACCGCGTGAGTAACGAGCGTGTTCGACGCATTGTTTACGGCCCAGGAAAAGGATCTGAACCGCACAGCACCGTTATTTCCCGCACCAGACTCCGATTGCTCGGCCACATGTTACGCATGCCAGCCCACCGACTCCCTCGACGTGCGTTGTTTGCTCACCGGGGATGTGGGTGGAAGAAGAGGAGAGGTGGCCAAGCGATGACTTGGTCCAGAGGAATAAAATCCCTCACTTCAGAGTTAGCCTTGGTTGGAGTTTCACAGATCCCTGGTTGGGGTCCATTAGACGGTGAACACGTTTGGCTGGATACACTTGCTGACATGGCAAGGAGCCGACCTAAGTAGCGTTCATGTTGTGAGTTTCTTTGTCCCTCCCCATCCTTTTAGCCTCCCCCTCCATCTACGATCTAAGTTCGTAGGGTAAAACTAATTAAATTTTTGTTTTTGCCTAGTAGCCGGCTGGTAGCTTACCGGAACGTTGCCTATCCGTTGCTGGTAGCTCAGCTGGCATGCAACTGTCGTATTTATTGTTCCCTTATGTATTGTATGTATGTATGTATTTCCTATATGTATTGCGGTACAATAGCGGTGTTTTACCACCTCTAGCTGACATGTATAGTGAAGATGATGATGGTGATAAGGATGTGAAATTAAGTCTGTCTACAACACGAACCGAATACGCGCAAAAGGAATACAAATGTTTGGGCCCTTGGACGCAGCTTCTGCATTTACTACAAAGTGCTTGACAAACATCGGTTCACTTCCGTAAAGTGTAGCAAGAACCAAGGGGGAGAAAGGGATAATGGGTATGGCCACAATAAAGTTCTACTGACAACTCACAAAAGAGTGCAAATGTGAACCGTGCTTCACTCCCACGACGCAACGCGAAGGAGGATTTGTGTAACGGGCGAATCCAGGTGCCTATGAGGTTAGACTCCTAGAATTTCTCTTCAACATTCCATCCCGTATCTCAACATACCCACATTCAATACTGAACGGCCATGAGTCGTACGAAAGCTCGCGAATTGCTCTCTTGTAAGTGCATCATACCAAACAGGTTCACCATGCCAGCTCTGCAATCTACCTATTTGTCTGCGTCATTGCATTCTCGATAAATAGCTCCTCCGTTGTTCTGAAACAAGTCTCGTTACCAGTTACCTACTGTGATCGATGTACGCGCGACCCGCAAAGAAGGTAGAGACTTGTATGGTTTCAAAAGTGACGTCAGTATTTAATTTTCTACCATCCTGGTTTTGTTTTATTTTTGGAAACAGCAGCGACCGTTCCGGCTTCCATCTTCATTGCTTTGTGAAATTGCTCTCGGAGTCTCCTCGACAATAGCTTCTCCACTATTTCGGACAGTTGATTTACTCTGTGTTCAAACTCGGAATGCTGGACTCTCCTCACAGTCACTCGATCCAAAAATTTCTGGGAAAACGTCACCACATCTCCCATTCTGCTCTCTCCAACCATCGCTGTCAACTTAAACTTCACATGGAGTGGGTTCGGCATGCTTCGCACAAATTGCTGTTTGAGTAGCGGTTCTTTTGCATTACCTTCCAACTCGGGAACCAAGCGCCAAACGTCTGTCCAGCTGCTGGAACAACCCCTTCAATTCCTTCTGTTAGTCTCATCTGGCTGACTGAAATTGCTCCATTGCTCACTGTCTATCTTATTTCTTCCCAAATTTTGCACACAATGCCGAACTCACTTAAGCAAACGGAGAACCGGAAGCTAATTTCCGAGCGAGAAAATATATCGCCTTTGCTCTTAAATCAAACAGTGTGTTCAAAGCAGTTAGTAAATTGGCGTCACCTTTGACACGGTTGCATGCAGCAATGGCCTTAAATTCATCAAGCCAGGACTCCACGACTCCGTGCGCGAATTGAATTGGCCAGGTCAGCTTAATCCTGATTGGTCACGGTAACAGGATAACGAGAACGTCGCGGGAGGGAGCAGATTGTCTACTGCCACAAGAACGTGCCACTGAGAACTCACAAACGAGTGCAGATTTGGACCGTCTTTCCTTCCCACGAAGTGAGGTGGATGAGGATTTTTGTGACGGGCTCCGAGACAACCCCTCCAACTTTGCATCCATTATCTCCACTTAGCTAGTAGGCTCAATTCTGACCGGCCATGAGTCGTTCGAAAGCTGGTGAATTGCTCTCCAAAGGCTGCATCTTTTGACTCACATTTACTCCTGTATGCTTCGCTAAAGGCGTATTTGTTTGATTCATTGCGTTTTCGACGAATAGCTCCTCCGTTTTCTAGGTCAATTCTCGTTACCAGTTGCCGCCAATGGTCCGCTGTCGGTTCGATCCGCAACGCTCACTGCGCCTTGTACCGTTCCATAAATGGCGGCAGTTGTTAACTCTCTAATACCCTAATTTTGTTCTAGTTTCGCTTAACAACCTTTACATGGCTCCGTCACCCTGAAATGTGACCTTTGTTGAAGGCATCTGAATTGCCTAGTGATTTGTCCACAATATTTAATGTGCAGAAACGGTAACAGTTCCACACTCAGCTGCTTAAATCATCCCTATTTTAGGGGTATGTAGTATGAGGCCCAATGTAGGAAACTAGGTCACTATACATTCTCAAATTACATAAATTTATCTTTTACCTCTTTGTTCTCAGTAATCAGCATGGCAAGCATGCGTATTACGTTTGTTGGTGGCTGCACTGTTAAAATGTAAAAACAGAGACATTGTTGGAGGGAAGCCAGAGGTTGGGTCTGTGGATCACTTTCAAACTACCGTGAATTGCTAAAATGATTGAAGAAAACGTTTGGACAAAAGCCAATGAAGAACATAAATGGAACTCAGAAAATGGTGACACTTACTAGACAAACGTTCATTACAGAGTGTGTAGCAAAATTGATAGCAGGTAAAAGGTATAACAAAAGGGATAAACCCGGAATAAAATGCTTGTTAGTTTAAGCTACCGGCACGAGAACCTCAACAAGGAAACAAAGAAAGTACAAAGAGAATTGCCCAACATGGTGCCTACTGCTTGCTGGTAAGGCAATTGGTTATCATGAGCATTAGTCGAGTTATCCTTAAGTTAACAATGCACGAGCCACCTCCTAGTGTTGTTAGGTGGATTTTTCGGGATTATCTCGTTCAAGCGGTTCTGAAGGCGTATCTATTACTTGTTTGGTCAGCGGCTGTCAAAGGGTTGCGACATCCTCATACGGTTTTACTGCAGTGTAGTTTAGATCCTGAATCAAAGGCTCGGGGTGGGGTCCCTAAGAAATTCCCCTAGCTCGGCCTAGGCAACCGGTCAGCATCAGGCCTACTGACGAACCATTGATGGATCACACAGCTGCTTTTCATTTTTGCCATGTCCACTAACCTTAATGTTCCATTTCTCCTAACAGATCACCAGACGTCCCCTTCTTCAACTGCACATATGCCTTCCCCGGTCACAATCAACAATCTCTCACTGGTCGCATCTGCCAGTGTTCTGAGCCAAACGTTTGGTGTTCCTTGTCCGGTGGTCACAACATATGCACACAAACCGATACCCAAACTTTCCTTCGTTCTGGTTCATCATTTCATCTTGCAGCGTACAATGTATACACTATGATGCAGGTTGGACGACAAGCAAGTCTGGTCCGCATGATTGAGACACTCTCGCTGGATATCTGTTGCCTTTCCGAAACCAGACTGCAAGAGGCCAGTAACATCATTAGAATGACATCTTGCGAAAAACCTGACGTCAAATAGGACTTGTGTATTTCCGGATACCAGAGGTCGCAACTTCTAGCCAAGCTAGTGTCAGAGTTTCTCTAAATTGCCAGGTCTGAGGTGGAGTTGCCTGACTGGATCCCGGTAGACAGTTGACTATGTGCAGTCACACTACGGGGTTCATGTAAGCTTGGTAAGCGTCGAGATGTTACGCATGCCTTTTTTCTCATCTCCGCATACGCACTTGCATACTGCAACCCAAATGCAGTCAAGGAGTGCTTTTATCAACGGCTACATGAGGTTCTGCCTTCCGCTGAGAAGTCTGACATTGTGATTCTTGCCGGAGACTTTAACGTACGAGTAGGCCGCCTGACCCCAAGCGAGCACCATCTTGGGCGGAGTTCTGTCCCTGGTAGCAGCCAGCAGAAAATGGAGACTGACTACTGGCTCTTTGTTCTGATCATTGCTTGTTTATTTTAAGTACACATTATTTTATTCGAAAAAGACAGATTACTGCCTGGCGTTCACCTTCTGAAACAACAGAATGATCCCAGTTTGACCCCCTAACAATAAGCTAGAGATGGCGCAAAAGCGTCAAATTATGCATGGGTTTCGGAGGATACTGCAGACGTACACAATACCGACAAAACGTCTAAAATCTACGATATAATGCGAGGTCACCAAAGTAACAGGTTCCGCTGTCAGTATTACTTGCTTCACCAGCTGACGAAGGTCTCGATTCGCAATGGATGCGCATCAAATACGCTTCAAATTCTCCCAACTGTGGATTTGATTACCACCCGCCCAAAAGCTGGATCCCCACTGCCTTAATGTCGCTGATGAACAAACGCTACTTAATCCCATTTGACACCAGCTGTGGTGAGGAACGCCGATCCCTGGATCCAGCGTTGGGCAGCAGCTTACAAATGTACCGTGAGTATAGGTGTTGTGAATTTGCTATAGAGCTGGAACTTGCTTATATCTCGGGTAATACCAGCAAACTGTTCCACCTCATCCGAGTCACCGAAGGCTTCTGATCAGAAGTAAGGGAAACAATCTGCGGAGGCTATAGATCCCTATTCACTAATCTTCAACGAAGGTGGGACCGATGGGCCGGACACATTCTCTCGCAGTTTTCCTGACTGCCAGCTTCAGCTATTCACACTGGGGCGCGCACTGGTGATGAGTTGACTATCCCAACTGATCCTTACTCTCACCAAGAAATCTGGCGGGAACTCTGCTGCCTAAAGCGTTATAAGGCACCCGGCCCTGATACTTTATCTACTGCTCTCTTTAACGATTGGGGCTCGTTGCTGGTGCGAGAACTCACCGCTTTATTTTCAAACGTCTAGGCAAAACAGGTGGTTTCATCATTTTGGAGCGAGTTGGGAGTCGTCCTCATCTGCAAAAATGGCCTGAGCACAAATTACTCCAGTTACAGGGGCATAGGTTTCGTTCCCCTTGTTTGCAAGACCCTGGTGTCTATCATTCTTCGCAGGTTATCCCCAACGCTTGAATCAATACAGCGAGAACAGCCTGAGTTTCACACTGGTCGCGGATGCATTGATCAGATATTTACACTTCGTCAGATTCTCGAGCGCCGCAATGTGCATCAAATCCAACCATCGTTGTATTTTTATATATCCGTGCTGCCCTCTATTCTGTCGACAGGAGTGCATTGTAACGCTGGCTGTTAAAGAATCTAGTTAACAGCAAGTACGGTTCTATTTTGCCTGCTCGGTAGTCTTACCTAGGGTACTGTTAAAGCTTATGGCAAGCTTTTGCTTTCCTTTATTTTCAATAATGGACTTCGACAAGGTGCCCTATCTCTTCATTCCTCTTCAACATTGCCAATCAGGATGTCCTCAGAAATGTTCAAGAAGACTTGATGAACGTTAACGCTGAGCTCCTTCCAAGTAATCGGGTGGTTAAATTGATGATATTCTTTTGTTGGATGACGGTGTGCAGGCAATCCAACTTACACTTAAGCTCCTGGCGTTTGAAGTGTCGAGGCATGGTATGCAATTATCACCATCCAAGTACAAAGCACTCACCATCGATGGGGAAACTTTAGAAGTAGTACGTTTTCGTCTGCCTGGGATGCTGCCTAACTGCTAGGGGGCATTGGAAACGAGATTTCGATGCTTATCTCAAGAGCTCGTCATACCTTCTTCAGGCTGATGCATTTCTGACACCGCCATGACACCCGTCGCTTCTTCAAAGGACGGCTTTATTGTTTTACTCTCTGCGCTGTACTGTTGTACGTTGCGAGACTTGGCCTACTTGTACCGATGACCTACGCCGCCTGCCTGTGCCTGAGAACCGTTGATTGCGGTCCATCGTCCATGTGGGTTGGCTGAAACACGTGAAGCGGTGTGTGGACACGATTGTGGCGACTGCGGAAAAGCCCTTCGCTGGCTTCTGTCATTCGGTCAGAATGAACGCATCCGTGTATGGCATATCGAGTTTGCATTCAGAACATTCAGGGAGTTACACTGTAATAAGCTATAGATTTATCTAGGTGCGAGGAAGTGTCCCTACAACTACACAGATTTTTGTGCACAATAGTTCCTATGTTCTTGAATGGATGATATGCAAAGGTGGAATATTGGAGTATGATTTTCATGTGGTTCCACTTTGGTGGAAAGTTGAGGCGAAAGCCTAGTTTTGGAGACATAGTTCCGGATGATTTTGAGCCGCTCTTTGAATGGCTCATTGAAGGGTTTTTCCCATGTGAATATTATGATTATAGTATTTTTATAAAGGTTATTGAAGGGTTTGCTTCTAAGTGTTACCACACCATCACATGACCTAATGGCCATTTGTAGTTTATTCAACATATAGCTATATCTGAAAAGAAAAGAATTAGGAGGGATGTTCGTATTAGCCTTTGGTATATTCAGTGGGAAATCTTTGTTGCGGTACCCTCGAGTTAAGCAATGTGGTAGTTTGGGTGTGGGCAATGCGAAATATATCTTTTTTGCAGGACATTGTAAATCAGCAACAAGTAGTTCATAAATCGTCGAACCCAACGTGATTCGAGTTGCAGTTCGGTTCAAAGTTCTCGATAACTCAAAGCAAAATACCTACCAATGTGCAGTTTAGTAAACATATTGTACATGTGCTCTGCAGCAATTGTGCCATTCTTTCATGTACTAGTGCATATTATGCTACAGTACTCGAGGATGGACCGGCTGAGTGGTTTAAAATGTTCAACTCAAGCATACGTGGTGTGCATTATGTTGGCCATGTTGAACGCAGTTTGTCTAACACGTGCAACGTGGTAGTTGGGCATGTTCGGAGATATTAGAGATGGATTAATTTTATAATTTCTAGGTCAGGCGTCGACAGCTGTGTAGGGGGATGTTCATGGTGACAGATTCTTCGAGGATGGAACAGCCGTAAGACATAATGCTTGATCACTTAGACAAGTGGTTCTTCATCCACACATGACACCATGACACATGGAAACGTGGGATAGAGTGTAGTAAGAAGCCCAATGTGGAGGAAAAGCCCTTTAGATATATTTCTCTATTTCAATCCATATTTCACTCTACATCGTGGCCTCGATAGTTTCACATTCGCCTCCCCAAATTCAGACATAAAAAGCAATCACCGATTGCTCTTTATAAAGGTACATTTACCCATTTATATAATTAAGTTCTTTTTCACCTAACTTTTGGCATGACTTTTAAGCGTATATGGATCTGGACGGATAAGACAAGTAAATTTGTTATTTTATTGTGCACATTTGCACTTAACGAAAGCTTGAATAAGCTCCTGTGTCATATGATGCTAGCAAGATGCACGCAATAAAATTACTTGTTTTGTGTTGCACCCACTGCGGGTAAGACCCTTTGGGAGTCTTATCCGCACTTGTTTTATATCGTTTCATTGTTATACTTTTATTAACACATTTGTAATTCCAGTCATCGTAGAATGACTCGAATGCATATGCGGGAAAATAAGAGTGCCGAATATGGGGAAAAACTAGATTTAACAACGAAGGACTAAAAAACTGTCTACTTGACCCCATTTCCTTAACCGACGAAGTCTAAAGCGATAAAGCGACAGTTAGGTAATTGCATTTTTCGTTGTTATTTAATGTTTTTCAGATCTATACCCTTAAGTATGGGTTTTTGAGATGCTTCATAACGCAATTTCATTCGAAGATGGAAGATGCACTTCCTTACATTAGAAAGAGGATGGAAGCACTGCCGTTTATTTGACGACCATGGACTTCCGACGTATGGTATATAGTCTGGTCAAAAACATAAACATATCTCAGTGATGCAACAATAAGACTAAATCTGCAGGCTAAAGTTGTCTATAGGGATTTTTAATACGAAATCCTTTATATCACATAGAATACCTAAGACAGTCGTTCGTTCTCGTGCAACTAGTTTTAACAATGTAAAATGGATAGATTTTTCGACTGTTAAGATCTCAGTCATTTACACGATGTAGGATAAGCAATATGGATAAGAATAGTTTTCCGTGTTTTCAGAAGCCAACAAAATATTTGCTCAATAAAGAGTGTTGTAGATACACGCGATAAGTATTTAAGAAGAGGCACCTGAAACTGATAACAAAATGAATTTCAGAATATTTTGCAATTGTGAGTTACCTATATGTTTAGCTTTAAATAGTTTTCATGCATACAATCGAATGCGCTTTGTTGTCC
>CALYDF020000467.1:0-57019 GCA_944474145.2 Dicrocoelium dendriticum | reverse complement strand
TGCGTATTATTACGTAATTAACGACCCAACAAATAATAGTGAAAACTCCGAGATTAGGTAGGAAAATAGATTGTCAAAAGTGACAATAGATTGACACAATTTAACAATGTATCACGGTAGGGCACAAGGCGCTGTTCAATCGTATAGCATGTAGTCAGCCCCGTTGACGTTCATCGGCCGTGGTGCACGTGATGCTTATGTTGTGTGTCTTTTCAAGTCTCACATGAGTCGATAAGGTCAAGTGACCTTGTATCGGCCAAGCTTGCACGTCCCGTCTGCGCGTGCGTGCGTGCGTGCGTGCGTGCGTGCGTGCGTGCGTGCGTGCGTGCGTGCGTGCGTGCGGATGCTACATATACTCCTCTCTTGCAAAGAGTCAAAGTGGTCTGAATCGGTCGGGTCTCGTAACTTTACGACCGAAACGTGTGACGTAGTTCGGAGGCGTGACTGGTGATTGCGATTTCGTAGTAGGGGCGTGATTCGAGGGATTGACTGCAGCTTCGATGTGTGCGGGCTTGAGACGGTCTATACTCACTGTGTCGGTCCGAGTTGGGAGTTGAACAGTGAAATGCTTAGGACCGCGAGAAATGACTCGGTAGGGTCCATCGTACGGTGGTTGAAGGGGTTTGCGCACACGATCTGAACGTATGAAAACATAAGCGCAATGCATTAGGTCAGAGGGAACGTAAGAACTTGTACTGGTTGAGAGTGGAGGTGCGTAACAGAGTTTTGACATGTGTAATTTCAACTCTGTTGCAAAATTAGATGGTTGTGGATGTTCTGTACTAGACGGACAGAAATATTCGCCGGGCAGGCGTAAAGTGGTTCCAAAAACAAGTTCTGCAGGTGAGCATTGCAAAGTTTGTCGAAACATTGTACGTAGCTGTAACAACACAAGTGGTAGTAAATCACACCATTGAGATGGGTTGTTGTGAGCCATTAGAGCTGTTTTGATGTGGCGATGCAAACGTTCCACTAAGCCGTTTGCTTGCGGGTGATATGCTGTGGTACGGATGCGTTGGCATCCAAGAATGTTGGTAATGTTTGAGAAAAGAATGGATTCAAACTGGGAACCGCGATCAGTCGTAATGGTGGCTGGAACACCAAATGTCGCGACCCAATGGTTAATGAAATTACGAGCGATTGTTTCCGTGTGAGTGTCAGGTATAGGAATAGCGACTGGCCAACGCGTAAAGCGATCGATGCAAGTGAGGATATACGCGTTGCTATTTGACACAGGAAGAGGACCGACGATGTCCAAATGAACATGAGCAAAACGGGCATCGGGATTGCTAAAGGTTCCGAAAGGTGAGCGTGTATGGCGGATGACTTTAGAACGTTGACAGGAAAGGCAATTTGCAGCCCATTCCTTGATGTCTCTGTTCATGTTTGGCCATACGTATCGTTCAGAGATGAGACGGATGGATTGGCGGATTCCTGGATGTGAAACATTGTGAAAAGTTTCAAAAACCTGTCGGCGCATAGATGGTGGTACCAATGGACGTGGTACATGCGTCGAAACATCACATTCGATTGTTCCAGGATGTGTATAGAGAGGGAGTGGTTTTAACACAAGTGAAAATTTCTCAGAGGGTGATGAGAATGATTCGGATGATTCTGTCTTCTGAGCCTTCGCCATCTGGTGTAAATCGATTGCGGAAACACAGTCAACACCAGGACGAGACAGAGTATCTGCGACTACGTTTTGGTTGCCGGCAACATGCCGGATATCAGTGGAAAACTGAGAGATGTAATCAAGTTGGCGAATCTCTCGGGGCGAATATTTGTCAGGATTAGCAGAAAAGGCTGAAGCAAGAGCTTTATGGTCTGAATAGATGCAAAATTCACGGCCTTCCAAAAGATGTCGGAAGTAACGCACAGCTAGATAGATGGCCAAAAGTTCTCGACCAAATACACTATACCGCGTCTCCGTTGGCTGAAGTCTCTTGGAGAAGAAACCAAGTGGTTGTTTCTGGTGGTCAACGGTTTGATGAAGAACAGCCCCTACTGCAGTGTTAGATGCATCGACGTGGAGAGACAAGGGGGCACCTTGGCGCACATGAAACAAGGTACATTGTTTCGCTAAGGTACATTTGGCTTTCTCAAATGCTTGTTGAGCTTGTTCAGAAAAATGAAAGTCAGAGTGAGTTTCTCTCAACAGGTCAGTCAAAGGCATCAACATAGCGGCTGCATGAGGAATGAAACGACGATAATAATTAACCATTCCAAGAAAACGCTTCAGTTGACGAAGAGAAGTGGGACACGGAAATGAGGTGATAGCGTCTAGCTTAGGTTGTGCGGGAGTAATGCCATGCTGATTAATCGTATGTCCGAGAAAATTTAAAGAGGAAACACCAAATTCGCATTTCTGAACGTTAAGTACTACGCCATGATCTTGTAGGCGTTGAAACAGTATGCGAAGATGGGTAATGTGTTCATCATGGGTTTTGGAAGCAACGAGAATATCATCTAAATAACAGAATACAAAATCCAGATTGTGGAGAACTTGGTCAATAAAACGTTGAAAGGTCTGAGCAGCATTCCTTAAACCAAAGGGCATACGCAAAAACTCAAATAAACCAAAAGGAGTGGTAATAGCTGTCTTGTGCACATCATCGGGGTGAATAGGGATATGATGATACGCTCTGAGAATGTCAATGTGTGAGAAAACTGTACAACCGGTAATGTTTGCAGTAAAATCGTGGATATGAGGAAGGGGATATCTATCGGGGATAGTGGAGTTGTTTAAGGCTCGATAGTCACCACAGGGGCGCCAATCATTTGGCGTTGACTTAGGGACCATATGCAAGGGTGAAGCAAAAGTACTGTGAGAGGGTCTGATAATTCCCAGTTGGAGCATGTGTTGAAATTCCCTTTTGGCGATGAGCAAGCGTTCAGGTGGCATACGTCGGGGGCGAGCAAAAACGGGGTTACCGCGAGTCTCTATCCTATGGGTTACAGAATGTTTGGGATTAGCCTGGTGAAAATTGGGTTTAAGCAGGTTAGGGAAATCTCTAAGTATGGAAGAATAGGAGGTTGGATGAAGCGTGGACAATAACAATGGAACAGATTGGGAACAAATGATAGGTTCACCGCACACAGATAACTTAGTAATACCGTCCTGGAGGCTACGGTTTTTCAAGTCAACTAATAAATTAAAATGTGTAAGAAAATCCGCACCTAAAATAGGCTGGCGAACATCCGCAATAAGAAAAATCCAAGGGTACTCACGTCGTAATCCCAAATTAAGTGTCAGCAAACGTTGTCCAAACGTACGTATTTTCGTACCGTTTGCAGCAGTAAGTTCATAAAAATTCCCAGGAGGGAGAGTGTCGGTGGGTTGCGGGGGAATAACACTAACGTCTGCTCCAGTGTCAATCAAAAATTTTAGTCCAGAAGTACGATCCACAACAGAAAGACGGCGAGATTGGGTTTGATAGCCACGAGTGTTACTCGCCCCTAACACTCGGCCTGGCGGTTTTCCGGCATCTGCGGAGCATTGTTTTTGGAGTTTCTGAACAAACAGGGGGAAACACATTTCCTTGCTCTATGACCAAATTTGTTGTGGTACCAGCAGTAGTTGTCAGACTGTCTGTTGTTAGAATTCGATCGGTAAGTTCTGCTGTTTGATCGTCGACGTGAAAAACATCGAAATTGGCGAGAGTGTGAAGCTCTAAGTTCAGCGATTTGTTCGGAAAGCAGCTTAATCTGGTCGGCAATGGACGGTGTTTCCGTCGCTGAGTTGATCGAAGACAAAGAAGTTGAATTTGGTTGAACTTCTAAAATTCGATCAGCCATAGTCGCCAGTTTGTCGATGGGGACGGTGTCAATCGACGGTGCTAGGATTGTTTGTACATGTGAAGGGAGGCGCTTCAAAAACAGTTGGATGAAAAGAGCGGAATCAAGCTGGCGATCTCCCAAAGTGTTGTACATTCGACGAAGTAACTGTGATGGTGTACATTCACCAAGATCAGCACCGTTGAGGAGTTGTTCCAGACGCTTATATTCTGATATCGTTGTCCGTTTGATGATAGTGTCGCGCAAAGTGTTGAAAGGGGTGACTTGATCTGGGGCTTGTAACACATCACGAACATCCGCAGCAACTTCAGGTGGAAGCACAGAAAGCACATGATAAAACATGGTTGACTGTTGTGTGATATTCCGGAGATGGAATTGTGCTTCGACCTGACAGAACCAGATTGCTGGATCATGATGCCAAAACGGCGGGAGGTTGACTGAAACAGTGTCAATTCTGTGCGTTGGTTGATGTGATACAGAGGACATCAAATAGCTGTCTTCGGAGGCCATTTTAGGTCACGTCGGGGTCACCAAAATTTGTTGGGGTTTTATAGGAAAATACGGTTGCGTATTATTACGTAATTAACGACCCAACAAATAATAGTGAAAACTCCGAGATTAGGTAGGAAAATAGATTGTCAAAAGTGACAATAGATTGACACAATTTAACACTGTATCACGGTAGGGCACAAGGCACTGTTCAATCGTATAGCATGTAGTCAGCCCCGTTGACGAGTCATCGGCCGTGGTGCACGTGATGCTTATGCTGTGTGTCTTTTTCAAGTCTCACATGAGTCGATAAGGTCCAGTGACCTTGTATCGGCCAAGCTTGCACGTCCCGTCTGCGCGTGCGTGCGTGCGTGCGTGCGTGCGTGCGTGCGTGCGTGCGTGCGTGCGTGCGTGCGTGCGTGCGTGCGTGCGTGCGTGCGTGCGTGCGTGCGTGCGTGCGTGCGGATGCTACAAGTCCCTGAGGGAAGGGAAACGCGTGCGCTCAGAGCACCGGGTATAAGCCTGAAGTATCCTTTTGTAAGTGAGCAAAGGAGATGTCTGAGGCTAGGGCGCAATTGATGCACCCAGGACAACAGTGCATAACGTTGGCTTGGTACAGAAATGGTACTCTAAACAAAAGGCGCAGATAGGTTACCTCGTTTTGGTGGGTATTCAGGCTAGTTCGGTCGGATCGTTGAAGGTGCAGTAGAAGCTACCGTTTGACTTCGAAGTCAAGTTGTCCGTAACATAATGAGCGGAACGATCTCCGTCGCAGCAGAAAGGATACCAATCACTACACGTAACTTCTTTCTTTATGCGATGAAATATCACTTTTGTGCCGGATCCGCAGGTTTAAGTTGAACGTGAGGTAGAAGATAATCATATTCCAAACAATTCGCCCCCCATGGTGGCACTTGGTTTGTGGGCCACAGTGATCCCATGTGACTGCAGCAGTCTTCTTGTGAGTTCCGAGACGTCCTTGATGTAGAGGAGCACTAGCCGTTTGTTTGCTTGCTCAGGTGACTGCTACTGTTGCTGAGACGTTCGTTTCTTTCAGCTTCCTCTGATAAAATTTCTCGGATAACCGTTGTGTTTAAACATTCGATATAGGTGCTTTTCTTCCTGTTTCCGCGATTCGGCTGTGCTGCAGTGCGTTTCCGTTCTTTTGAACAGGGTCTGGATGCAGCTGTTCTTGTGATTCATCGGATGGTTGCTGTGGTATTTTAATGTCTGCTCTGTATTTGTTTTCTTCCGGTATATGCTGATTTGCAGAGAGCCGTCGTTATTCCTAGGGACCAGTACATCTAAACATGGCACTTTGTTATCCTCTTCTATTTCAATGGTAAAATTGATATCCTCGAATGTGTTGTTTGTCAAATTGTTCGTGGCCTTTACTCTGTTCCGTTTTTACGGTAACAAATGTGGCGTCCACCTATCGCATCCAGAGTTTTTGGCTGACAGAAGGCAATGCAATGCGCTCCAATTTCTGCATCAGGGCTTTTGCAATGAGCCCCGAAATTTGGGACCCCATGGGTGTTCCTCTCAGTTGCTGGTACACTTGTCCATCAAAGCGGATCTACGTGGTCATGCAGAGGTTCAGGAGTTCCAAAACGCCTTCAGATTGTATGGTTGTCGTTGAGCTTAGTTGTTTCTCAAGTAGTTCCATCATGACTTATTTGGCCAGTTCGTGACCGATTGAAGTGAAGAGTGCTGTGACATTAAATGAAAACATTATTTCGTCATCTTCTATTTTGACACTCCGCAGTTTGCTGAGGAATTGTTCAGCATTGTTGATGCTATGTTCCGTTCCAACAATCAATGTTTCAACCTCCTCCACAAATTCTTCCCTAGTTTATATGATGGGATACCGGGAAGCGAGACGATTGGTCATGGTGGGACTCCATCCTTGTATACTTTTGGTAGTCCATAGAACAGTGCAAGGTTTGTATCAGCAGCTTTCATTCTCCATTTCTCCTTGGTGGTGAGCTCGTTCTTTGTTTGTAGTTTCTTCAGCGTTGCGTTGATCTGGTTGACTAGTTTTGAACTTGGAACTTGATCAATCTGGCGATTTATATTTGTGTCGGATAGCAGTTCTTTGGCATTGTTAATATACTCCGGTTTGTCCATTATCACGGTCATGCGCTCTTTGTCCGCTGGTAGGATTACAATGTTCTCGTCTTTGTGTAGACATCTGCGTGCATCCAGTTCCTCCTTAGTTAAAGTCTGGGTGACTTTATTCCGAGTTAATACTGAGACAACTGTCTGCTTTATCTGTTGCTTGGTCTCCTCTGACAGTCCATTTGATTTCAGTGCGTGTTCTATGCTAACCAGTTAGTCTTTAAGGCAAGCATCTTTGACGTTTTAGTTGAGTCCCTTGACCAAGACATTCTCTTCAGTTGCCGTGAGGTGGCGGTGTGAAAGGTCTTTGATCCATCCTTCACTACTTCTGCAGTCATTTCTCTTAGTCAGTTTGTCTAACTTTGTGTTCAATACAAGCTTGCTTCGGTTCATCCTGCTTTTGACTCAACGTTCAATTGCGGAGGCCAGCGCTGTTCGTAGCTGTGGATCAATAGCACTGAAGCAATTGGTTCTATTGTCGATTATGACTTTTTCATATTTGCTTAGGCGGTTGTGGGCATCCGTTATCATCAGATTGACCATACGTCTCCCGTATTGTCTTGCTAAATTCCAGGTAGCTGGATGGATTAGCACGGGTCTGTGGTTGTACTAGCTGGCAACACATTCATTGTCAGGCATTTATTAAGGAATTAGAGCTGTTCGCGTATGCAAGCTTGTCGGCAGGCAAAGTTTTCCCAACGAGGAGCCTGTTGCAGCGCTGTATGCCCGAATTGGTTGGCTATAGCATTGAAGACGGGTAGCTCAGATTGTTCAGATGGGGTTTGAACTGTTCGCTGAGCTTGGCAATTTTTTGCAAACTTTTCGTCACCAATCGATGTGACATCAGCAGTGCGTAGTTGAGTGGCGTGCAGTATCGATGCGTAGCGTAGCGTTGCCTCGGTGAGAGTACGCTGAGCGTGGTGTGCGTGCGTTTTTATATCCCCGTGGTATTCCCTGGAGACCAGCAATCCTGTTGGCTGAAAATTCGATCCGCATTCAGCTGGGACGATGGACAGAGGATGTTTGACCTTGACCCCTTGTGTTTCGTGGCCTTTGTCTGCTTGCTCTTGTGAGCGAGTCTGTTGTCAGTTCTGGTTGTCTAGTCACACGTTCCCTCGGATTCAATCGATCGAGTTGTCGGTCGTTCGCCAGTAAGGTTGCGTATACTGCGTCCAGTTCGACGTGCCGATTGATTGAATTCGTCGTAGAATACCAGGCTTCCAAAAACTCCCTTGCATGTTTTGTACTTCCATGTGCTAGAATCTTTACATTCACCAGATCAAAATGGTGACTTTCTTGATCTTCATGCACAGAAACCAACGAATGCGGGTCATGTCTTCTGACGGACGTCTTGTATTCGGTAATTCGTGTATAAAGCTTTCTTCCAGCTTGTCTGACGTAGTTTTTATCGCAGTCGCTGCATTGTATCTGGTAGATGATATTGCATTGGTCGGCTTGATTGACTTTGTCTTTGGGCCTTGAGAGAAATTTCTTTATGGTGGCACTTGGTTTGTGGGCCACAGTGATCCCATGTGACTGCAGCAGTCTTCTTGTGAGTTCCGAGACGTCCTTGATGTAGAGGAGCACTAGCCGTTTGTTTGCTTGCTCAGGTGACTGCTACTGTTGCTGAGACGTTCGTTTCTTTCAGCTTCCTCTGATAAAATTTCTCGGATAACCGTTGTGTTTAAACATTCGATATAGGTGCTTTTCTTCCTGTTTCCGCGATTCGGCTGTGCTGCAGTGCGTTTCCGTTCTTTTGAACAGGGTCTGGATGCAGCTGTTCTTGTGATTCATCGGATGGTTGCTGTGGTAGTTAAGTTTTTTCTAGCTGGCCAGGTAGCTGTAAGGCATGTAGCAACTACTTTTGCGAACATAATGTAGGTTGTAAAAACCGAATGTAAGTCGATTCAGCTTTTGCCAGCGCACGGAGGCGCGAAGCGCTTGATTGCTGCTGGTCGACGCTGTACATTTTCCTGAAGGCATGCTTTAGATCAACTTGGTGCCCCGTGTCGACAATATGGACCAAAACGGCGCTGCTAATGGCCCCAATTCCTCCTTGGCGTAACCAGCGCGGGCAGTGCTCCTTCACGTGTTCGGACAATTGCCGTGCCGTTCGACCAACATAAGTAGCGTCACAAGCGCGCTTGAAATGATAAATAACCATAGATGAGGTCAGGAATGGCTGCATCTCCTTATTGCGTGTTCAAACAAGTGGTTCAGTAGAAAATGTACACTTTACTCTGGCTGCTGGGAGTGTCGAATTGACTGCAGCTGCAAGAGTTTTGTTTAAGCTTTTCCCAGCGGCATCCCCCTTAAAAGGTATTCTTAAAAATAAATGCTTCTTCGCCGCGGTTATAACTGGTAAGGGCTTGGGCTTTTCTTCAAAATTCTTTGCAACAAATATATCAGGGTGGCCATTATCGCACAATATATTCTTATAAACTCTAGTTCATCATCCAGGGTGTCCTGTGAGTAAATGCTACGGTGGTACGCATCAGGCCAGATCACCACAGAAAATAGGAAGGAAACTAACCCAGGGTCGTTACATGAGATGAAGCAATGAAACAAATGGACCGGTCAATGAGATTAAGTGATGACACTCGCTTGGCAACATTAGTGGAAGGACTATGCGCGGCTTCGTTACATGGGGCGTCTTGAGGCCTTGGTAGATGAAGAGACTGTACAAACTCCTTTTGCGCACTTAAGTTGAAGTTGTGGAGCCGGAAGGCGATCGCCTGCGCTGTCGGTAATATGCGGCATCGGAAGGCTGGCATGTGGCGTCCAGATCTCCGATAGATATGCTGGAAGGCTTCTCGCATGTTTACTTGGTGATTTGAGTCCACCAAGTGCTACAGCGTCGCGATCGGTACGGTCTTTCTCACAGCAGGGTAGAGCCACGATGGGCAGTGTTCCTGGACTCTTTCAGAGAGTCGCCTGGTCGTCTCCTCAATATAACTTGCCCTACATGAGCAAGAAAACTGGTGCCCGCAAAAAGAAATATTCGACCTTAGTATCCTGTACTTGAGATGTCGTCTCACGACTGGCGTAGAAGTGAAGCTGACAAGGAGCTCAGCTGCAAAGTAGGTTCTTCTCGCTCTGGCGTTGCAGAACCTTTAGGTAGTTCTTCGCGCTATCAGGTCGCACTTGAAAAACATCGGAGGCGATCGCCTTTCGGCTCCACAACCCCAACTTATGTGCGCAAAAGGAGTTTGTACAGTCTCTTCATCTACCAAGGCCTCAAGCCGCCCCATGTAACGACGCCGCGTATAGTCCTTCCACTAATGTTGCCAAGCCATTGCCATCACTTAATGTCATCGACCGGTTAATTCACTTCATTTATCCATCTCATTTAACGAAGCTGAATTAGTTTCCTGCCTATTTTCTGTATGGTGCATACCTGATGCGAACCATCTAAAACAAGCTTTCTCGCCTAACACCTTTTTGCTTTTGATGCCTTTTCTGGGATCCTTTGCTCATTTATGTCGTCATTAGAGTAAATGGGACTCTGAACTGACATCCATTACGAGCGACGTATGCCGGCCAACCAAAATAACGAAATGATGTGATTAAACAAATGTCTACATCCAAACTTTATCGAAACGAAAACCAGTAACTAAGAATTTTCACACAAGGTTATGTCCAGTATGCACTATCCTAACAACCGATCCGTCCCGCTGCCGAGTTGCCTGTGCCAAGTTTCTGAATTCTGGGAAGCAGCATATCAGTATCCAAGCGATCGAACGCTGTTGAAAATTCCAAGTAGTTAACACCGATTCCTGTCCTGCCGTCGTCAATTGATTCGGTCCAATTAATGGATGCTAACACCAGGTTCTTGGTACATTAGCGATGTTGATGAAACCCGTGCTGTTCTGGCGCGATAGTGCCGTAGCTTCCCAGATAACCCATCAGTGCGTCAGTGACGGTCGTTTACTTGACGTTAGCTAGCAGATGGAGAGATGTTACGGGCAGTAATTAGCCGGCTCAGACCGAGTTGCGCTCTTGTGAAGAAGAGCGAGAATACCCCGTTTCCACTCTGACGGAATTATGTGCTCATCCAGACAAAGTTGAAAGAGCCCAGCAAGGTATGATTTGGTGCTACCTGCAGGTCCGCGGTAAATTTGTGCTCTAGAGTGCGCGTCCCAAGATTGCGGATCGTAGAATGTCTTCCATGGAATACTGAAACAGGTGTATTACGATGTTGAGGGACATTTTGAAGTACACTTTGTGTAGATGGATTGCGACGCGCAATCTCAATGTTGACCGCGATTAACATTGAAGTGAACGTTGAGGATAGCCGTGTTGCTCAGATGCAATAACGTTACAATTATCTAGCAAACACATCAACGCATCGGCAACGATGGATTCTATAAACTTGGACAATACAGGGAGCAAAAACACTAGGCGGTAGTATGATTGTTCAGTCTTGCTTCCGTCTTTGTGAATCGGTGTTGTTATTCCAAGCTTCCACATTGCAGAATTCTGGTTCTGGTCCAAGCAACACTGAAAGAACTGGACTGAGGTATTTCGCATTTGTCATGCTGCTGCTCTCCATGCATATGGGCGGTTGGTGTCGACACCCGAGGAGCTGTGGTTGCACAGAGACAACTTCTGGAATACAGCTTCCGTAGTAAAATATGTGGGTGCTTCTTGGAAACGGATAAACAAAAGCTGGAAGATGGCCTGATGGTAGAACCCTCTGAAATGGCGAAGCATATTGCATCCGCAACGCGTTTGCTGCTTCTAGACCTGTTCTAGTTGTACCATCAGTCGTCCGGAGCGGAGGAATGCCGTGCCTAACCTTACGACGGCCATTGGTATACTTGTACATCAGCTTGTGGTTAGCAACGACTGCAGTCATGCAAGCATGTCATGGTCTCTAAGCTGCTATTTGATCTTCGGTTAGTAAGGATTGTAGACCAGAGCAGAATGTGGAATGACCATTGATACCACTTGTCCAGGTCTCCCTGTAATACACATCTTGACATCATCAGTGAAAAGCAAGAAATCCGTGCCGACCAGAGATGTAAACTCGTTAATGATCCGGATTCCCAAATGCAGTCTCAGCGTTGATCTTTGTAGAACTCCACATTCGACATACATCTGCTCACTGTTGGGTGGGATGGCACTGCTTGCTGCTTTACCTGCTCATCCCAGATGTTTCTAGGCCAAATTCATCAAAACACAATCCGGTAAAGGAAAAAATCGAAGGTTTTGCCATATTGGGGCCCGTTAGTGGTGCTCGTTCCTTTCGGACGCTGTTGAAGATCCAATCCATGACTTTTAGCAGCTTACGCCAACTTGCCAACAGCTCATGCCACTAGCCATGGGAGACGGCGGCATACCGTCCGAAATTGCAAACTTATTGAGATAAAGCGCAACCTATCCTCCACTACCATGCAGGTTCCTACCGTTGTAGAGGAGAGTGGCTGGTCTACGAGGATACGACTTCTACTACGCAGTAGGTATGTCGATATAGCATTTGAAGTATGAGGGCACTTTTCAAGTTTCTGATGAGTAATCGGATTCTAGATGATAAATTACTAAGTCACCTCTGCTACCAACAAACCGGTTTTCTCAAACCACAATCCAGAAAAACACCAGATCATAGTTTCGCTCAATTGAGACGCGTTAATTGTGAGCATTCGCTCGGTCCCCATATACATAAACTCTCAGCAAGGAGGCTGACAGACACTTGGAGCATTCCGAACACCAGGGGCGATGTGCGTGTAAAGGGCCAATGTCAAAGTAGTAGAAAGCCACTCAAATACATTTCTCTGCGTTCGTGTCCAGGCAATATATTAACGGACAAACCTCGGTGAAGGAGTTGAAGTTAAAATACAAAATTGGTATCTTTGTCTCACCATGTGTACTACATGTAGCAGATATCCAAGAGCAGCTGATATATTGTACATGCTAATCCCATATATGCATATATCTCGTCCTTGACGATTTTCTCTGTGGACTTGGCCCAAGGGAAGCATTTCGCCTCGCGACAATTTTTAGCTATGGAATATATCGGGAGATATTTCCACAACGATTTACACTAAGTCACTTCATCCCCGGTCGATTCATCGCCGCCGTTTCATCTTCATTTCGGTTTGTTCCATGCTGTTTGATACCCATGGCGAATCGCGCCTTGGTTGATTCTAACAAAACTGAGCCAGGTTTATTAATCCCACCTGGTTCAATTCACATAAGTTAAATGTGAATTAAGTTGTTTTAATTTCTCGGACTCCCAAGAGAGCACATAAGAATGATCCATCTCAAACATTTACTAAGGCTGCATGTGTTTTGTACTTCTACCTTAGAGATTTACGGATATATTTAAACGAAAATCCAATCGTCGGTATTGTGTTTTGGTAAATGTACCTTGGTGTTGACATTTTTGCCTTGTATACACGTCTTGCGACTTTGATGGACGTATGCGATGCGGTTTATTTCACTTACGCATTTGATCCAAGTTTATTCGTCATGTATAACATAACATGATTGGGGGGAAATTTTTAACTACTCGTTATGTGAATGGATTGTGACATGTGATCTCTATGTAGACCGCGGTTATTAGTGAAATAAGGCTTGGTCAGTTCGATCAATAGGATCGTTTCCGATGCAGTGGTAAGTTCGTTTTAGCCCACTCGAAAAAGCTACGCATCACGACTCGTTTCGATCTAATGTATCTCATTAGGTAGAAATGCGATCAAGTGTCAATGCTTCCAAATGGCCCACTAATCAGATAATAATCGCTGTGCTAGGCGTTACTCGTTGTGACACAGTAGTCAAAATAGTAGTGGGTTCGACAATTATTCCAGTGGTCATGGGTTCGCTGCGGTGAACCACAAGGTAAATCTGATTTGAGAGCAAAGTAGATTATAACACGCCGTGGTTTGCGGTGTTTGCGTGCAGACAGCATCCACTTTTATCTGCTATGGCGATAATTTTTTAATTGAACCACCCCACTCGCTGAACAATTAAACATATCCATGCGCAATCCAAACCACCATAAGGCGTATGTAACCCCAGCCACCATGAGTGAACCATTCAAATCCGATCTACAAGAGCTAATTGCAGGATCACCGCTGTACAACCATGTCACATCTCCAACGCGATTCAAGACAGGAAACAAACCGGCCATCTTGGACCTCGTTTACACCAATGAGGAACTGATGATTGACGTAGTAACCACATCCACTCCCTTGGGCCGCAGCGATCATGCGACACTAGTGTTCCAATACTTGTGTTATGCAGATTATCCTAATGAAAGCAATGTGGAATCTTACGTCGTAACCAACTACGATAACCTGGCAGAACTCATTAGTGCTACGAGCTGGTCCTCCTTAACTGAGTGGTCCCCAGAAGTGGCATGCGGGAAATGTGTCAACAAATTCAACACGCTCGTAGCATTGGCATCTAAAACCAAAATCCCCCGACCCGACAAGGCGAAGTCGTTTCTCAGAAGCAGGACCCGGAAATGCATGGGATTAAGGGATCTGGCATGGCGCGCCCATACAGCCTCTCCGAGCGAGGATACTTGGAACACCTATATTACACAAAGAAACCACTGTGTCACACTCGTCAGGGAGGATAAGGTAAAGAGCCAACAAGATCTTGTGTCAAAGTTCTGCGTTAACCCAAAGCTACTATACAGACACATAAATAAGCTTCTCCGCGTTAAGCGCGGAATTCCGGCTCTGCGCACAGCTTTCGGATTAGCACATACGGCACAGGATGCAGCGAACGTCCTAAGACAACACTTCGGCCGCACTTTCCAGTGTGTGCAAACCTCCTGCACCATATCTAGGCAACTTATTCCGCCATCAGGCCTTAACCACATTTCCTTCACAACTGCAGCTGTATTAAAGCGGTTGATGTCGTTGCGCGAATTTAGCTCCCCGGGTGCGGACGGCATTCGGCCGAAAGCGCTGAAAGTTTCCGCCACGAGCTTAGCTGAACCTTTGGCGACACTCTTTCAGCGATGCCTTAACGAGATGCACGTCCCAACGATGTGGAAGCACGGGATCATCACTCCAATCCACAAAAATGATAGCCGTGCAGATCCAACTAATTATCGTCCGATTACCCTTCTTCCGGTAATCTCCAAGATCATGGAGTCCATTGTAGCCGAGGCCCTCATGGAGTACCTGGAGAAAAACAACATCCTCGTTCCGGAGCAGCACGGATTTCGCCAAGGCAGGTCCTGCATAACTAATTTGCTGATTGCTCGTTCAAACTGGACAGAGTCTGTGGACGCCGAAGTTGGAGTGGATGTAGCCTACTTGGACTTCTCTAAGGCATTCGACCGACTGGACCATCGGATTTTACTGAACAAGCTGCAGCATTGTGGTATCGGCAATCCTATTCTAGGATGGATAGGCGAATTTCTCGTTCAAAGTCACCTGAATGTGAGAGTCCGAAATACCCTGTCGGAACCAATCGAAGTTCAGTGTGGCGTACCTCAGGGCTCGGTACTCGGGCCTCGCTTGTTCATTGTTTTCATAAATGATCTTGCAGCTGCACTATCTTCCAACTTTCTGCCGTATGCAGATGACCTAAAGATATGGAGTGCCATAGATTCAGGAGAGGATCACACAGCCTTGCATGATGATTTGGACAAAGCATACAAGTGGTCAAACGAGAACATGCTACAGTTCAACACCACAAAGTGCAAAATCTTGAGCATACGCCATCAGAGTGCGTATAACTACTGCTTAGGACCTGAAATTCTACAGCGGACCTCTTATGAGTGCGATCTTGGCGTGCTTGTATAAGAAGATCTTGGGTGCTTAATGCAGACCGAAAAGGCCTCCAAGAGAGCAAACCAACACTTTGGCCTTCTGCGTAGAGCGTTTGGGAAGTTTGACGCCTCAATCTTACCGAAAATGCTTAGCGCTTTTGTTAGACCGCACACAGAATACGCTATTCAAGCGTGGCAACCATGGCAGAAGTGCCACCTCACTGCACTCGATACTGCACAACGCAGAGCGACAAAATATGTCAAAGGTCTTTCCAGCCTTCCCTACCCACTCAGGCTGAAAACTCTTAACTTATACAGTGGACGTTACCGTCGTTTGAGAGGCGATCTCATATTGGTGTACCGGATACTGAGAACCCCCAACCACACGTGTCATTCCCTTTTGAAACGTAGTCAAAACGCATCCCTAAGAGGTCATCAGTTCAAGTTGATCACACAATACCGTCGACTGGGATGTCGACGCAATTTCTTCTCCCTCCGAGTGTCACAACCTTGGAACGCCCTTCCTGAACATGTAATTAACGCTCCCACCCTATCCCTTTTCAAAAAACGCCTTGACGAAACTCTGACACGATTGCACTATGTGATATGACGTGCGACCATCGGATGATGGTATTAGTGAACAACGAACGTGGACGGAATCCACTTAAAATTCCTATTGGATTACTTGTTTATGTGCATCTCCAATCCCTTGGTGAGTCATGCATTTCACACGTACTTTCATCGATACGATTTTTTAATTTTACGATGTTAATTCTCATCATCCTACGGGACTTGTCAAGCATTGCTTTTATACCCGTCATAAACCATTGTTCCATTGTTCCATTGTAAGAACTAGCCTATGGCACGCGGATGGCAGTCGTTTACTGATGACTTCTAATTGCGATGGTATAGTAAGTTGCCTAGTTGTTAACTGATGATTTGCAATCACAGAAGAAAAAAGGCATGTTGGTGACCATTTCTACGGGTGAGTTGGTAATTAAAACACACGACGCAATTTCCTGTCATTAATGTCTCCGTAGTGTTTGTTTATATTTATTCTAGTAAGTAACGACTTATGCCAGCCAAATCATTAGAGAGCTTCCCTCTGTGGTTTTTCAAGTTAGCAGAAAGATTGTCTGCGTGGTTACAAACGAAAACGGACGCACTCAGCGTTGATGTACTGAGGTGGGATCCCATATTTGTCAGTCGACCAACCAATGATAAAGCCGAACTACTTCGCCACTCTCACACATTCTAGGAAATAGCTACTGAACTATTACCGACAAAGCAATCTGGTCTTATCAATAATTAAATTTACACACATGCTGTGCCTTTATCGTGCTCCTTTCGTCATTATCTATGGCATGGAACGGGTTCTAAATGATGCAGGTAAATAGTACCTATGCTTACATAAGGAGAAAAGCTTTCTGACGAAATGTAATCTCGTGCTTCGCTAGCCTCGTCCAGGTCGCGACCTGTTTTGTTTAACCAGACACAACACTATAAATCTACATCGGACGTGTGGCATTTGCCAACATACAGATGGCGTAATCTCAACTTGCGGAACATTCAATGAAGTAGTCAAGACCTGTTATCGGATTATTTTAACCAACTGGTTAAACGCAACCTTGTTCGTACGTGATGAAAGCGCAAGTAAGAATAATTCTTCCTTACCAACGTGATCTTACTATAAGACGATAATATTAATCAGGTTTGTTTCAAAAGGCTCAAGGCATTACAATGAAATAACCGCGAGAGAATAATAAAAGATTGTTAGTAAATACTTATTCCCGAACGCACCCATCTCTCGTATTGTTTAATATTCACACAAATCCACCGCTTCCTTAACGGACTGATTAGTTTGTGTGGATTTTCAGAACGGTTTATTTAATTTGGATCTACCAAAATGCGTAGCACTCTGGTCATTATTTCGCTTGGTCAATTGCAAGCTAGTGCCTACTCATTTATTCAGTTGACTGCTTTTCAGAATAAGCACTACTGTTTAGTATGCAGAGATTGGGGAGCCCAGTTGGCTTGCAAGCCAACGACTAGACAATTCAAAATGGTTCATGCATCTAAGTAATACTTCCATCAGTACCACAACCAGTATGTAAATATGCCCATGACTTTGGTGTATTCTAATATGGATACATGTGAGAATTTGTCAATTTTGTATCCATTTGTGCGGTGCAGCTGCGTCGAAGGGGTCTCATCACAGCGTGCGTTCCATTTGGGTTATGCACGGCATTAAGCGAACCAATGTTGCTTTCGGACGCCGAAATTAATTCCCTCCTGAACAGCTCTAACATCCCCCCGCAGACAACGAGAACTGCAGTGAAACACCGAGTTTGTCGATTCTAAAACTGGCAAAAGTTGGTGGCCAAACTGAACATTTCTGTACAGATTGTGCACCAAATATTCTTTGGGAAAAAGGGATAAGAAACACACTCAAATCGCGAACTTTGGCGGCATTACTTACAGCACCTGTGCGCAAAATAAAAATTATTATGACAAATCTCTACTATAATACTGCACAATTTTCTTGTATGACCAAATAGCTTTCATACAATGTTACCCAGCAAAATAACGACATCTCTCTGTGATGTGTTTATCTTTAAACAGGTATCATGAGATGGGATATAGCGCATCCCAAATTATTCACGTTTGTATGAGGCTCCAACTGGTTATAAACTTTTAGACGTGAAACTTATGGAATTCGTGTGTGTGTGTGTGTGTGTGTGTGCTCAATACGCGCTTCATCTGAAGACCGGAGTAGGATGATGGAGGAAACAGGTGCGCAATAAGTGGAGCGGCAACCAAGCTGTTCTGTGAGAAACCTGTGGCTCAAATATTCAACAAATTCAGGCGGCGTTCGTTTTACGTTTCTAGATTTAGCGGATTTTACCCATAGATGGAAATGACAGCAACCCACTGACTCCTATCAATGCGTTACGTGATCGACAGCCTATAAGTTACATGATGCAGAGGACACAACCTAACTCTCCAGCTCCCACAGGCTACTACAACAATCATGGACGCTTTCCCTCGATCCATGTTTTAGAGAGCCATACTCGCTCTCAACCCCCTCCGCTGTGGCCACCTCCAAATCTTTTTCCACCGTTTGGCGCAGGCTTTAAGACGTCCCAAACTGCGTACCAATATGTTGGTTTGTTAGGGAGGGCGTTCGGGAGGTTCGATCCCTCCATCTTCCCCCAAATGCTCCATGCGTATGGGAGGTCCCATGTAACTTAAATAAACTATCGTTATTCCCACAAACCATCCTACGGGACTTGTCAAACCTTGGATATTTTAACTGTATAATACCAGTGTTTCATTATTCCATTAGAATGTAAAGCGCTTTCATAATTGAGAGCGCTCACTAGTACTTGTGAATTCTGTAGTAATTGAGAAAGCAAATTAGTCCAGATATTTTTGTCACGTCTCTTCATCTTCTATTCACTCAGCAATCTCTACTTACAACATACTAATATCTGTTAATCGGAAGTGAAGCAAACATTTGCTATCCACCTTTACTTGCATGTTTAATACGTTTACCTTTTTACGATCAAACTCCCGTTGTAAACCATGCCGAAATATCTGACAGTGAGGAGAAGCTAACTGATTTTACTGGAAAGGTTTTCATCCATGGTCATTTTTCCATTGTTCCCTTATCTCATACACCCAGCACACAATTAATATCAAACGTCTAGACCGGTTGAACAATGACAAGCATGTCCTCCTTACACACAGGTATGCCAATCTCACCTGGTTATCGCATCATTTATGTTAAGCTGCCAATCTGAAGACAAATATCTCAGTTTTGCAACAAGCAATTTTAAAGGCCACAATGTATAGGAAATTGTTTTGTCTAAATTAAGTGCTATCTCGAAAGCTGTTGAAATTAACTTTTAACCTTCTTCATGTCAATAGACACTTGAACCTCATCTCACATCACAAAGAAAAGGATACTTTCTTCCGTAGGTAAAGAATGCACTCCGTCAGTAACCTGCATTCATCTGGAGAGATATTATTTACAAGTAATTTAGACTATCTCGTCGATATATCCCCAGAAATAAACATTTCAAATGGAACGCTTGGCAAAACCCAATATGTACATTACTATTGTTACTATACTGAATTACAGTTTGAATTATAGAATTTTCACTTGTATGCCCGGAGCAGACTAAAGTTTATGAATATTTGTTTGCAAACACGCAGAACACCTTTTCCCTGGCATACTGGAAGAGCATTAGCAAACCGATTGATAAGGGAGTAGCGCGAAAAAACATAATGTTGTACACTAAGTTGAGACCAGAAACCGGAAAGTGTTTGTTTATCAAGGAATACGTCTGGCTAGACGAGCGTGCTATCTAACTAGGGTAGGGTGTCTGAGCAATTTTAATTTGTACATGTCTCGACACTTATTCCGTTAATCAGAACTCAGTCGCCTGTTAATTCTGCCTATGTAACTGGCTCCACTGCTACACACGTATCGATATATACAACGGGAATTGGTTCCCCGAGATTGTCTTGTCGGTCACAAACTTTGCTGCAAATATTCATACCGGCTATTGATTTTAGTAATGAGGATGCAAGAAAGAATTACATGTATCCTCCGGCTTTTGTGTTCTCACGGTAATATTCAAACGACTGAAGTGAATCCAGTGCATTGAATAAACAAATGTAACCAGAATATCTGCGTTGAACATTTGTTTATTGCCCGGTCACTGAGAACATAGCAAAGCAAAACCAACAGTACACTACGGTATTATTCAAATGTATATCAACATTTAAAAAGCAAACACAGCAATATTGCTGCTCTGTACGAAAAATGCGATTAATTGCAAGGTTTGAGATAACAGTGAAAATCACTGTATTTGAATCCTACGGAATGATCTCGAAAACAAGAGTCCGCCCAAGGAATCAAACAGGCGCTTATATTTGGCCACATAACCACACGTATTAACGAGTTCGCTGTACGGCGCATAGAGGGTACGATGGTTTAGGTTCCCGGGTGACTTCAAGTGGTCTATTGTCAATAGGTAATTGTGCGCAAATACGGGAATGAACGGACGACAGGCAAGTGTGGAACACAGGGCAAGCTAGGTAGATAGATGGATAAATACTTAAACGGGCACATTTCCCAATTGACGGGATATTATCCGAACAGCAGGTGGCAAAGAGGTGTAAAATCTTGGTTTGGAGAAAACCGTGCGGGGCAGCGAATCTGAAGACGGACAGGTTTTGATAAGCAGGTGCTGGTCGTAGTTCAGCAGATGGTGCAGTTGTCAGTTGTGATGATCCAACGCAGTGAAATATCCTATTAGTTTCTTGCCTGGTAATATATCATAGGGCATTGCATTGGTTTATTGTTCAAATATTTATGCCTAGCAAAATCTTGTTTATCGTTAGTATTATCTACCTAATACTATTTCCATGTACGCCAATTTTAATTGGGTCCCGTCCTTTAAATGAAAAGTAAGCTAAGAGAGAATCAAAGTGCATCTATAAACAGCTAGCCACGACGTATGGTAAACAATAACCATCCGTGTCTTAAAATGAGGCGGGGTGTTCTGCGGAGCAGAAACCTAAACCAAACTCCCGCCATTGCTATTCCATGGCAGATGTGTGCTATAGAATGATCCACATCATTAAACCGTCTGGGGCCGACTTGTTGCATATGGACCGCCATACGTTCCGTTAAGCTTCGCTAGACTTCACAGATACTCCGCCGTCAATCAGATTGACGCCCCACATGCGCGTGTCAAATATGTACTGTCAGCTATCTAAATGGAGCACAGAGTTAGCAAATCAATTTTCGTGTGTGTGATACACATATCATCCAGCCAGAAATGCTCAAGGTTTAGAAAGGACATGTGGCGAGTATATAAATTGGATGCGCGCCACAACCCCAAGTAATTACCGACTAACCGTTATGCTATTCCTGTCAAGAGGCTTACTACTACTTGGTAAGTTTTGTGAGGAATTGTGTGCCTGCAATTTGTCCTGCGATGCTGATCATTAAGTGATGACATTTCACTACGAAACCGTTTGGGCTAGAAATATCATACAATCCCATAGGAAAAGAACTAGTAGAAATCAGAACTTCTAACATTTCACTTTGCCTTGCGCGAACCCACGAAAACAACCTAATTTCTGTAGTCTTTAGTGAAAAGAAGTATTTACGTGTTGTTGAATCACACCCATGTCATTTTAGTCAAAATATAAAACGGCTTATTCATCCAATGAGCACGCGCACATCACAATAAATGTCACGCATGCAATCCATACGGAAGACAAATTGATGCCGCACCCATGCTTACCTCAGCCCTTTGACTACGTAGTTGTTTCTTTATAAAATTCGGAACTACAGTTAGCATAAGCTGCCCATTGCATCGAGGAGTTTCATCTGATAGCCCGAGTAAATGACATTTAGATGCGTAACAAGCGCATTGTTGAAATACTTGTCGCCGAAACAATTGCTAAGCCAGTCGATATTCACGCACATTCGAGACATTCAAGATTCAAAATGCACCGGTATAACGAAACTGAGACAGCGGTTTAGGCAGCTTACTTAGACATTCTGACTTAATGCAACTCAGAATAATCTGGTGCGTCCAATGATTTCATAATGTATTCCTCATGAACGCTACCAATTTCGTTCAACAGCAATTGCGTTTGCGCCATGCCAACAAATGCGGCTACATGGTGAGTTCACATTAGTGGATTGTGCGACATTAACTGATCGCCACAAACCCGGTGTTGATAATATGTTAACTTCTCCACCACATCAATTGTCTCTAAATTATTGTTTGCTTCATAAGTTTATGGCGAAAGCAATCTGAATATTAAAGAAAACGCAGAAAAGCCAGTGCACACGTTCCTAGCTAAAATAACCAAATAATCGCTGCCAGATAGCCGTGCGAAATAGTCTGCTTTTCAATGTTAACTTCATTATCTCTTCTCCTTACAGGCATAGAGATAACGGGAGTACTCCTGAAAGATGGTAATCCGTTACCATTAAGTAGTAAACGGGAACTGGAAGACCATCCAGTAGCTGGACAGTTTGAAGATGTTTGCATCAAGGTAAACAGTATTGCTTTGAGTTCTTGTTTACAAGCGCATAGTTATCACATCAGAATATGAATGATATACGAATAGCATGCCTCGTCGAAATCATTAAGTCTAATTTCTCACTTCGCCCCACATACTGTCATCATGTCTGAACGTTTGGGGTGCGTTGTAAAATATGTTCTGGCTGAGCATTTAAACCCATTGATAAGCATTATTTGCCACACTATTTCAGCTCCGCGCCTCAGTTTCATCCAAGATAGGCGTGCCATTCCACACGGTCGGATGTGGCTTTTCTTCATTAATTGACCATCCTAATCGAACTCACGTCATTGTCAAGATAGAGAATAAAGGATCTGCTGAACTGCACAATTTTGTAATGGAATTGTTTTCGGAATGCGAAAAACGGAGAAATAACTCAAAAATCATGGGCTCTGAACTGCAGCCACACTTTGGTAAATTGGTCCCAATCGTTTAAATGACGTCAAAACCATCCGGCATTTTATGACACTATAGCTACGTTCGTACACCAATTGCATTGCAATAAGTAATGCTTGCATTCATCAATGTGCCGGCTATTTCGCAGTTATCTGTCACCTAAGTAGTGTGGATTGAATCCACTGATTATACTAATGTAAATAGGCCTAATAAGAAGTCATACTCCCGTATACATTTTGGATTCATGATCTTTTGGCGCGCAAGCTGAAACCTTTATTCTTTTACAGAGATTGCCATGGGTGATAGGTACGCAAGTAAGTTGTTCCACCATACCGGGATCCATAGCAATGAATGACAGCTAGACTACACAGCTTATCGGATAATCCAATACTCCCCATTTAATCGCACTTATGTGGAATTAGTGGGTACCACCGCAGTTGCAATCAGACAGGCGTTAGTCCATGGGAACTGACGCGGCAATACTAAGCAGCACATCTCGCATCATTCACCGGAGTGAGGAGTCAAACTCAGCTCTTCTCATAGAATTGCCTGTAGCACTAGTGTGAATTTCCCATTGACCCAAACTATCAGCGGTTTGCACCTGTTGTCTGTGTGGTGCTATCATGGAAGCTGAATGAATGAAACTCATCGGGTACACACTAGCATATATATCTTCAGCACGGCCAAACTTGTGAATTAGTCACACTAGAAAAGCAACATCCACCGTTTTATTTGACATTCAGTTTGCTTTTACTTTGTGCATTCCTGATATTGTCAATCTAATTCAGCCATCCGAATTTCTATGGGATCCTTCGGAAATGATTTAACTGTCGAACGGTCTGGTATATATGGCATTGCAATTGAGGTGATGCGTATTGCGGAGACAACCTGCTCAAGAGTAAGCAACAGTTTGAAATGCTTTCACAAGCACGTTTCGCTATGATACTCAATGTGGTCACTCAGAATTATTGGATGACGGCGGTGCCCAAATCGATTACTCGTGGCACTGCAACTGCTCGCAAGATAACGCAACGTTAACTCAAAAATCAGAATAGACCTGTCCTAATACCCACCTGATGCGCAAGGTAGTTCAAGTTGCAATTGGGTTGCTAATTTCCTATTGTTAATTGGTTTGACGTAACCAACACAGCTTGGCCTAAAATACGTGGCAAACGTCAACTGAACTTGAACTTTTGCCAAATCAGCAAACTTAAATTCGCGGAGGACGCACAAGTTCCTCTATGACACGTTATGGACCCCGTTGACTGTATACACACCTGCTCAGATAATTTAAAATATATTGCCTTATTAAATCACTGAAAGAATAAGGTAGATTGATGAAAGTAATTTTGCGGTGATATTCATAAAAAGAACGCGGCATGTACAGCTATGTATGTCCTTGATTTTAAAAACGCGCTTTTGCTAGCCCAGTGTATACTCGTTTGGGTGCAAGTTGGATTCATAGACAAAAGATAAATTAAACGTTAAAAAATTAGCTATTTACTTAAAATTTCCCACATACAAACCAGAATCGCTCAAGCATAATGCGTTTTTCTATAATGAATGTATCGTATTAATGAAAATCTTGTACTTTCCCCACTGGGTATTTTGAATAACAAGTACGAGAAATTGGAGAATACTGAGAAAATAGCAGGCTACAAGAACTTTACTTGTGTTGTAACCGGTCCACACCGTGGATATTTGAAAGGAGTGTTTTTCATGTACTTCGAGTCGGATGAAACAGATGCCATCACATTAACCACAGAGGCCTTGGAGAAGAGAATCATAACGGGAACTGGTTACGACATCACTTCTTTGTTAATTACAGTCCTCAATTTTACATTCTAATGTCAGTAATAAAAACGTATTGGAAACAACAACTTCTTGTGCCTGCGTATGGTGAACATAAATTGTTTGCTTATTGAAACTAACCAAATCCCTTTCCTTGTACAATGCATATATTTGCCTAATGTTATCGGTTGTTGGCTTATTGTGCCCAGCCGAAATACTATCTAAGTGTTAGCACATTTGCTCACAGCGTATAGCAATTTATATACATGCACATCACAATGGGTTTGACAAGCCAAACTCTTCCATGTAAATCACACTAACGATACTTCTGAGTCGATGAGGTTTCTCCTTTGACTCAGTTAAACAAACGGTGAGTAAGTCACACGAATATCGGCCAATCCGCCCCAGTAAGCTGATCCGTTATGGTTATCTCCCATTGGCGGTCTAGCACGCTTAGTTGATCCATTCGCTCAACCGGTATGATACACTCCTGTCTTGAGCCTCCACATTGCTATGCACCATGCACATAAAGCCACTCCGCGTCGTCTTCACTGTATCTCAGGTCGTGAACTCTAAGCCACACGTCATAGGGCGCTCCATTTCCAATCCTACTTGTCTCTAATGTCGTCTCAAATGCACGCTATTTCTTATGAGTATTTTCTCGACGAACTTTATTTCCTAGAACCAGTATCTACCTAAGCAGTCACCATACATTTCTTCCAATGCTCTTAACCATTGGATACTATTAGCTCAGGTAGTTCCCGTGCCACTCGGTCGGAGTACCGATTCTGCGTGATCATTGGTCTTCTCAAATTGTTTTCTTTCCTCTCATGTTGTGGCGAAACTGGGTGCAAAATTGTGGCTAATGCCGGCTTCAGCGTTCGCCTCCATTGCTTTTACAGTCACGGCACTGGGCTCAAACAGAAGGCATGGAAAGCAGCACTGGTAAACTGGATTTCATGGTCCTAGACAACCTCTTCCAGGATTTTGTTCCGCGCGAATGGACATCTGAGCTTGTTAACTACTGTCGCCAATCGATCTCAACTAATCACTATAGTAACCCATATAGATTAAGTATCTTTTTTCAGTTGTCGCAAACAATCCACCCCATCTGCTGCCACGGTTAATCAGGGATACGATGCAGCAGCAGCATTAATTCTCTCGTCTACCGGATTTCGTGTGAATGGCGCGCCTCACAATTCAACACATGATCCCCGATTTGACCTGTCATTCCCATGAAAAATATCAACTCTCTTGCTAGTTTAATGGTATATGTGGCACTCAGGTGAGTGCGGCGGACGTATTTCAGCCTTTATTTTTGCAGCGATGACCGGATCAGTATAGAGATTCCTATGAAGAGCAGATAGTCATAAATAGAGAGTTCATCCGGAAAATTGAAGTCGGATGTTACTTTTTGCGGCACATATTTGTTCGTCTCCCGTTAACAATTTAGCCTAGTGTCGAATTAAGCGGTAACAGTTTCAACTTATTCTACATGGCACTTATTTTCTTTTGAAAGATATTTCGTCCCGCCATATGCTGTACTGGTTTACTGTTTTGACACCTAATGGATTTTGCTCGGCTACCATCAGCTTGGCTCTTGACAGCGTACCTGCGATGAAAATGTATGCACCAGGTATATAGACAATATTCACGTCGTGATTTTGTAGCCAGATAATTGTGCGTCAAAGACGAAGGGGAAGGATGTGCAGCGGTTTACTGGTTATCGACACACGTGGTTGGATATCAGTATACACATATGTCATTCTTCGCAATGTATATTACTAATGGCATGGACTACCTTCAGCATCTTCTAATAAACTGCAAGGCGATCAATTAGCAATCCACAGTACGCGTGCGAATATCTCAAAACGGTGAACCCTTGGGTGCAAACTCATGAAATCGTGGGTGTCGACGCTCAGTTTCAAGCTGTGCGAACGTCAGCTTAGGAAAGGTAACGACTAGGATGCTTGCGGTAGATTTGCTTCAAACATTGTTAGACAGGAACCCAAAACAAGCAGCGATTGAAGCACGCACATCATTGAACAGTCAAAACTTCTGTAACACGGTGTTTCAGTTGATAGGACCGGGTAGGATATTATTTGTGCTAATATTTCGACTGTGTTGAAAAAGTAGCTACAATGTAGAAAGGTGGAAGATAAGAAACACAGGCAAGACGAAAGCGTCATGAAAAATAAGGAGGAGGGAAACTAAAGTGGGGACCAGGAACGATGGTCGGCTAAGCAGCTCGAGGTCTGCTAAACACTTTGGTAATAGGTCACCATCGGAGAACCATACCGGTCTACACAGAGAAGTGCGAACGACGTACCGCTAGAGAGCCACATTTTATGAAGGGAGCCAATTTTAATCGCTTTCGGTATTTACCCCATGGACAACGACGCAATCTCAATTGAGCATGTCAAGAGCATTAGAACGAATCCAGTCTGGTCAGAAAACCATGGGCGAAAAGGAAGATACGAGGTCAAATCAGTGAAGAAGACCACGCGCATTGGATTTAATCGGGGCACGAATGTGACGCTGAGCGAGAAAACAAGTCAGTGCCGTTTTAGGATAGAAATGCCCCATATATGTGCACGCGCGTGTGCTAGCCTAGTAACCCGCTGTTCGTTGACATTAAAGACTGTGCGTCCTTGCCGTCTCGTTCTCGCTACATTAGTCCTGCCTAGGATAGTTTGTAAATGGTTGGAGAGGTCGATTGTTGTCCTGTAGGAAAGGTTATGCATTTGTTGAAGCATTTGTTCTCGATAATCTTGTTCAGCGGTTTTCTCATTAGTTCAGAGTAACAATAACTAACTTCAAGCATACAGACAAGAAGAATATACTCGTTTGGAAAATGTCCAGGGAAATTAGCTTGGAAACAGTTTAGACAGTGCAAAAGTTTATTGTAAAATGAAATCACGAGGAATGCAAATAATTGCATGCCTACAGCCATAAAATTCGAGTATTCTAACATTCTAAAACGTGTTAAGAATGTGTGTAGACAAACAAGATTTTTGTGCTAACAAAACTCTGAGATATTTTACGGTAGATGAACGAGGTATACTTCGCTTATCCACCATCACACAGGGTCCGTTATCTGTAAAGACGTACAAGACAAACATTTGCATCACAACACTTGAAAGTTTTGGGATACAGGGACTGGGATGTCGACGAATTTTATGGTGTAGCTAACCGTCGTTGGAGTTCCAAAGTGTCCTCAATGTTTGCGGACATGCAAATCCGGGAGACGCATTAGCATATATACAGCCAATGGAAAATGAATAATGATTTAGCACGTATAAGAAAAGCATGTGCTTGGCAAGTCCCGTAGGGTGGTTGGAGTAGAAATTAAAATTTGTAGGATCATTGAATAAGTATATCGTTATTTCTAGCGTCCACCGATTTAAATGCACTAATGTATAACGATAATTTTAAGTGGTAATGGGATGTGCACACACACAAACTACTGTAGCGAGCTGTTATAGTTCAGTGTGTGCGTGGGAAATAACGGAAAAGACAACGCTCAGGCGTGTGTTTCTTTATTTGACAGATGTGATAGGTTAATACAGTTCAGCTACATCCAGGCTAATCACATGGATACTTCAGCATGTATCCTCATGGCTACGTTGCGGAGAGGGCCGTTAAGCACATGGTTAGGTTTGCGTTATTTTGTCCTCCAAGTGGAACGGACTATATCAAGTAACGCAATTTTTAAGGCGCTTCATCAAGACGTCTTATGAAAATCGTTAATTTAGGGGCAAGAACAACGTGAGTCGGAAGTGCATTCCAGGCACGGGACACACGACGGGAGAAAGCGTTTCGTCGACAGTCAACTCGACTGTAGTGCGTAGCCAGTTTGAGCTGATGGTCTCTCAGGTTGGTATCCTGGCTCAGCTAAAACAGCTTGTGACATGGGTGAGTTGGGTCGGTCAGTAATAAGTAAATCATAATTAACTCACTTCGCTGACGTTGATATTCACCACTGTACAATCTCAGGGACTGCAGTCTCTGTTGATAGGAGTGATGAAACAATGCGCTAACGAGTTTGGTCGCTCTACCTTACGGAGCTTCAAGTGCATTGATGTCGCGCTTGCACCAGGAACGCCAGGCCTGGATCGCAAATTCCACGCGAGGCCTCAGGTAGGTGTTCAGCATTTGCGGAAAGACTGATGATTCAAAATTTCCGAAAGCACTCCGTATGAGTCCAAGATGTTGACTGGCTATTTTCGACGCCTTTTCAGCTTGTTTTGAGCAACCAAGTTCGTCCTGCACGATCACCGCGAGGTCGTTTTCTTGGGAAGCACGTTTAACTGCTGGTCCCCAAGTCAAAGTTCATGGATAAGCTGATGGCGTATGCTTACGATGTTGCACTTATGCACGTTGAACTGGAGCATGTTATAGGATGACCACGCATAAGCCCTGTCGAGATCGCTCTGCAATGTCATGTGATCAACCGATGTCCTGATATCATGCCAACTTTTGACATCATCTGCAAATAGTAAGAAATTCGACTGCCATACACTGGCGAGATCCTTAATGAATGTGAGGAATAAACGTGGCCCCAATACCGATAACTGGGGTACGCCACACAGGACACCAATTGGATCGGAAACCCAACTTCCGACCCTCACATACAGCTGAGGTTGAACGAGGAAGTTGCCGATCCAACCGCGTATAGAGTCACCAATTTCATAGCTTCGAAGATTGCGCATGAGAATGTAGTGGTCCAGACGGTCGAACGCTATCGAGAAGACCAGGTAAACAACATCAACTCCCACGCTGGCATCGGCTGACTCTATCCAGTTTGCTCAGGCTAGCAGCAAGTTTGTAGTACAGGATCGATTTCAGCGGAATCAGTGTTGCTGTGACACTAGGATGTTGTTGCTCTCAAGATATACCATGAGCGCATCTGCAATTATACGTTCCATTAGATTTGATAAAACTGGGAGGAGAGTGATTGGACGGTAGTTCGATAGCTCCGTACGATTACTACTATTACAAATAGGAGTGACTAGTCCATGTTTCCACATTGTTGGAACCTGCATTTCGTTGAGACAACACCGAAAGAACGAAGCTAATGATTCGGCAAGATTCATTTCCGCTGTCTTCAATGCCTTCAGTTTGATGTTGTCCACGCCAGGTGACCTGGGCACGCGCAATGACATTAGGGTTTTCATCACCTTGGCTGCCATGAACGATGCGTGGGTTAACCCTGGTGGCGATGGAAGCTGTGTAAAAAGCAGATTAAATGATAATTTACTCCGTAAAGTGTGGATGTAGTGTTGGCGAAGCACGTTGGCTGCATTTTGTTCGGTTTGCGCAAGACCGTCTGTTGCATGTAATACCGGGGTTCCGCGATGTACTCTATGGAGCTTGTTGACGTTTCTATACAGTAGCTTGTGATTTGTACTGAATTTCTCCGCTAAGTTCTGTTGGTGCTGAAGTTTGTCTTCGCGGATCAACTTGAGTCAGTGGTTTGGTTGAGTTGCGTATGCACCCCAGTTCAGGTTACCTGGACAGACATTGTAAGCGCGTCAGCCTTAATCCCTTAACGCCATACATTTCTAGTACGGCTCCTCAGGAACGAATTCATTTGCTTTGGGCGAAGAGCTTTGCTTTCTGACGCATTTGCTACTAGCTCAGTGAATTGGGTGACAAACAACATCCAGGCGACATTGGGCGGTTTCTCGGCCAGGAAGGTTCAGTCGATTTCTTGAACGAAGTTGGACAGCATATCGTAATGGGTAACCACATAGTTTCCACGTTGTTCTCACTAAGGTAGTCCGAATAACAGATGTAACGAAAGAGCAACATCGTGTGATACCTACGGGCAAGTGGTGCATCTAGTGGCACCGTGTGGACCATTAGTTCCTGCTTATAGAACACAGATGATGTGTCACCCGTTCGGAATCGCGTGGTAGAGATGACATCGTTGTACAGAGGTACATCGGAGAGCACCTCTTACAAATCCGCCTTGAATTGTTCGCTGTGCGATGCTGGAACTTCGATTGAGTGCAGGTTGAAATCCCCCACCATAAGGATGTGACTGTATGTTCCTGCCAGGACGCGTTTCATCGCAGAAGCTTTGCATTGGTCCATTTCCAAGCTGGATATTGGAGGGCGGTAAACTATTGCTAGTCAACACACATCACCACGTCTTAGGTGCATACGACACCAAAGAGAATCGACGAATTTCGTGTCTGTATCCTCAATAACATCAACACGCACGTCGGATCGATAATACGCAAATGACCGATCCGTTTACTTCAGCCGTGCGCGGATTGGTTACCAATCACACAGCCAGACAATCATCCGACACACGTCCCCGGTCTCGCAAAGTGAGTTTCCGTGACTCTCGTACCTTCTCAATTGATTCATAAACCTCTTGCTGTTCAGACATCTTCTGCTTGTTGGGATTATGTGTCTCGGTAGTGTGAGTTACATGCTTAGTGGTACTACGTTTTAGTGGCGACGAAACTGATGAACCCAATGTTGAATACACCTCCTATATTTTGGTCATCTGCTGAGGAAAAACCGACCTTACGAACGGGGTAAGATGGAGGAAATCATTTACTAACTACGTGGAATTACATCCTGTACTGAATCCGACCGTTTGTCTTTCTGTGGCTCACAAAATCACACTATTCACGCAAGTGCTTGGCGATGACGATCAACGGCACTGCGATGCCCTACAGATGGAAAACAATGCCACCCTCAGTTCCGTTTTGGATATTTATACCACGTTATGGGGCTGAATCAAAATGTTTACACCGCTAGATACTGCTCTGCAAAACATATGCAGAAGCAGAAAGAAAGTTTCAGTGATTTTATGCACATATTCATCAATCTATTCCTGAGTGTAATTATAATCATATTCCACCTGGAAAAAGTAAAGAGCGAATGAAAAAGCAATGTTTAATTTAGGGGAATATCGGACGAAATTGCCAGAGTGAAGTTGTTTTCCTTGGATGAGTCGGACGCCACGTGGGAAAACGTATTGAAGACTTGTACGCGACATTATCCGGCAGCCAAAGATTTCCAAGCTGGATCTCAGACACGCATACTCGCAAGTCGAACTTGATGATGAGGCACAGGAACTGACCAAAATTACCACCCACCTGGAACTATTCCAGTACATACGCCTCCCGTTTGGAATAAATGCAGCACCCAGCATTTCCCAACGGATCGTGGATAATATAGTTAAAGATATACCGTTTATCTGTGCATACTTGGACGCTATCCTTGTTCCTGGCCGCAGTCACCCTGATCATCTAAACACATTGAGTACTGTTCTCGAGCTCCTGGAAGAGTGAGGGTTGAAATTAAAACGTCCAAATATGAGTTCCTATCCGATTCTGCTTGTTCCCTTGGTTACAAACTGGACAAAATCGGTTTGCATGTCCTGCAAGATAAAATAGCGCCTATTGCGCAGGCATATCAGCCCAAGAATAGTGATGAACTACGATCAGTCCTAGGAATGTTGTCGCACTATCGTTGTTTCCTGCCGGATACCTCAACCATTCTTGCTCCATTGAACGAACTGCTACACATAACATCACGTGGATGTGGAAAAGCGAACATTGATCTGCATTTACTTGTGCTAAGAAATGTCTTGCTTCGGATAATGAAAAACCGTTAAACTTACAGTGTGACGCCTGTCCATACGGAATTGAAGGAGTTCTATGACATAAAATATCGAATGTTGTCATTCACCCGATTACGTTCGTTTCACGAACTTTACAACCCGCCGAAAAGAATTATTCCTAGTTGGATAAAGAAGCGCTGTCAGTTATATTTGACGTCAAGACGTTTCCTCAGTATATTTGAGGCAACTATTTCGGAACACAATCTGACCACAAACCACTGATATCCTTGCTGAGCGAGTCAGAGGAATCGAGCAGATGTTTTCAACGAGAATGCAACGCTGGACATTAAAAGTAAGTGCATATAAATATCGAATCTCCTATATTCCTAGGTTGAACAATCATACAGCGGATGCATTAAGCAGGCTAACATACGCGACTCCAGACGAAATACTGGAGGAACCAGTGGAGCTAGTACATCTAATGCAACACCTCGACACCACTCCATTGACAGCTGACACCATACGTCAGTGGACCGATCGTGACCCACCGCTATCTTCTATAGTACGATTTACAAAATCCGGCTGGCCTACTGCAGTTCCCGTCGATCTTGAACCTTACGGACAACGGAAAAATGAATTGAGACTTCACGATGGATGCTTGTTTTGGAGATCCCGCCTGTTTCCACCGCTAAAGGCACAGCCGTTCATCCTAAACGAACTCCACTACCCACATCCAGGCGTAGCCCGAATGAAAGCCTTGGCGCGCGGTTATTGCTGGTGGCCTGGCTTAGATTCAGAAATAGATAACTATCTAAAAACATGTGGTTTGCGTCAGCAGTATCAGTCAAATAAACTTCCCGTTCCGGTACATCAATGCCGTTGGCCTGAAAAGCCGTGGCACCGTATCCATGCGGACTAATTTGGACCCATTAATGGTGTACTTTTCCTGCTGCTAATTTACGCTCATTTGAAATGGATAGATGTTTATCCCGTTTCCTACCCTACTACAGAGATTAGTGTCGCAAAAATGCGGTCATCATTTGTCATATTTGGGATACCAGAGACACTCTGAACAGACAATGTGCAATGTTTCACTAGAAAAGTATTTGAAATCTCCATGAAGAGCAATGGTGTCCAGCACGTCCCTACAGCTCCATGTCATACTGCATCTAATGGGCTAGCGGAAAGGGTGGTACAGACAATTAAAAGAGGTCTCTCGAACCAAGAACCAGGAACTGTTCAGACGAGGTTAGATCGCTTGCTCTTTGCTTACAGGATAACGCCAACGGAAGCCACAGGTAAGTCACCTGCTGAGATGATGTTTGGCCGAACACTCCGTACCAGCCTGGATCTTCTGTTTTAGAATCATAGAGCACTAATGGAGAGGAAGCAAGACAAGGCTGCCGCATCGCAAGATTACCATGGCTCTAGTTTGCAGCCGGATGATCCCGTATACGCAGGACTACCCCATGAGCGCTGCTGGCAACCCGAAACTGTAATTAAAGGTGACTGTACCCAAGCAGATCTCGAATTAAATGGTCGGATAATACGGCGACACTCAGACCACATATGCTTACGTGGTGTTTGGACAACAGGAGATGAACGTCTGGGTGAATAAGCTTCGGTTTTGCCGGAAACGAAGAAACCCCCCAGGATTCTGTACAATCATCAGATGCACCATCGCTTCGTAGATCTCTGCGTACGCATAAAACCGTTGACCGTTTCGTACCAGGAGAATAAACATTTCAAGAGATGAGGGGATGTCACGTACGTGAATGACTTCGATCCGTTTACTTCAGCCGTGCGCGGATTGGTTACCACTCACACCAACTAGCCAATGATCTGACGCACGCCCCCGGTCTCGCAACGCGAGTTTCCGTGAAACTAGTACCTTCACAATTGATTGATAAACCTCCTGCTGTTCAGAGGTCTTCTGCTTGCTGGGAGTACGTGTCTCGGTAGAGTGTGTTACACGCTTAGTAGTAATACGTTTTACTTACTAATTGCTGCCGACACCTGTCGTACGGCAACCACTTTATCCACGCTCTTAATAGATTCTAAATTCCAATTTCAGTTCTCGTCATGCATTGTGCCTACGCTCATTCCAATCATTTCGATGAGCGTTACTCATTACCCTTTGTTGGATCATATTTGCACTTCAGGTAACAGTTTACACACATTCTTTGTCAAGATCATAGTAAAATAAATGTACATTTAGGGGCTTACACCCAAACGTCTATACTCATACGAACAGAAATTCTCGGAGCTTGTTGGGTGGCACCTGGAATATTATTCGGTAACATGGACAGGTAACAGATGAGCAAAATAAAGGACAGTAGAGACGTTAGAGTCAGCTGGACCCCAGGTATATTTAACAGGCTACAAGAATAGGAAGCAAGCAGCCACGGAAAGTAACGGTATAGCATGCGACTCACTAGATTGGTTTGTGAAGACTGATTTGCAGACAGTGAAAGAATGCACATTGTGTATGTTCAAACGACATTAGAATCTAATGTTGTATAATACTGACAGTGTATATTTTCCGGTGCACCGCAAGCTGTCCATCTGGCCCTGTAACACTATTACATGATATATGGTTCCGCTTTCCCAGCCGCTTTTGAAACCGATGGCTGTATGTCTGTTTTCACCTCTGTTCCTACCGTCAAAGTTTATATGAAAATCGAGGCACCGATCTGCCGCCGACCGGTATTGATGCAGCTGCAATGAACGATAGACATGTGCCGTCACGACAAGATGTGACACACCCAATCTGCGGCCATCATCATCCTACTTCTTGTGAGTTTAGAAGTGTTTGTATGTCACGTGCAGGCGTAGCATGTAATATTCGTCTGGTCGTGAGCTCCAAGGACTTCTGGTTCTGAGGAGTACGTGGGTGGTATTAGACCGAGGCGGCTGAAAGGCAGAAGAGGCACTTCATAGGAGGCTCGACAGTTACATCACAATCAACGACGTGAACCAGCGAAATCCTTGTACCATGCGAGTCCGTGAGGACAAATTGACTCACCAACAACGTGTGGCGTGTAAATTTGTCAAGCAAGCATGTTAACAACACCCGGAAAGTAAAAATCAGTATCCTCCCACTTAACACGCCAGTCGGAGTGGCACAGAGTGCTGAAGAGGCAATCAAGGTCCTACGGATTTAGTATGTCCCAAACTTCCAAAGAGAAAACCGACGCTGTTAAATACCTACATACCTAACCCCGATTTTAACACTCATTAACATCGGTTTTACTGCCACAGCTGTGTTGAATAAACTGCTCTCACAATGCACCTACAGCTCTCCCGGGATCGATTATATTCAACCGAGGGCGCTGAACGTAGCAGCGGCAACGCTGATCGAGCCATTATCGCAGTTCTACCAAACGTGCTTGGATAATTAACTTGTGCCTACCATAAGGAAACATGGCATATTCACTCCAATTTTCACAAACGGTAATAGCTCGGAACCCGCCAACTATCGCCCAATGGTCCTCCTCGCTGTGTTCACAAAGATGATGGATGCAATCATCGTTGAAGCTTTAGTCAACCATCTATATAGAACGCCACAACATTATAGCACCCGAGCAACGCGGCTTCAGCCTTCGCCGTTCATGCACTACCAACGTACTGAATGCACGCAGTAGTTGGACGGCCGAGGTAAGTAGAGAGACAGACGTCATTTACCTTGACTTCTCCAAAGCTTTCGACCGACTAGACCACCGCATGATGTTTCACAGGCTCAAAAGCTATGGAGTTGGGAATCATGTCTTTGGGTGGATCAGAAATTGCTTGCAAGATCGGCAAAGGTCTTCCAGAGTTCGGAGTGCGCTGTCCGATCCGATGCAAGTAGAATGTGGATTTCCACAAGGATCAGTTCTGGGGCCGCGTCTTACTCGTGTTTAGTAACGAGCTTACGCGTTTGATTGTCTCAGATTTCTTGCTGTTCGCTGATGATGTTAAGATGTGGCGGACGATCGTCGACCCAGTAGATCATAGTGCACTTCAGCTTCCATATAAACGTAGACTGAGGACCATGGAATTATACAACTGCTGGTACCAGGACATAAATGGCTACCTTAGTGTGACCTACCCGATTCTAATAACCGCAAATACGTCTGCCGCCACCTACGAAAACTGAGCCACAACACGCATTTGAGAGGCTACCAGTTCAAGTTAGCCACGTAATACAGTCGGCTAGAATGTCGACTGAACTTTTGCACTCTTCGTGTGTGCCAGCCATCAAACGCCCTCTCAAATTACGTTGTTTCCGCCCTCACATTAGCTGCGTTTGAAAAACATCTAGACGTTGACATTACCCACCTACATTAAGAGATATAGCCTGTGTGTCTCGACAGACAATATAATGGGACGAAAGTTGCACAACCTGAAGTAACTTGAGGTTAGCTCGTTTCTGCATTTCCCTGTGTTAACAATGTGGGGAGTCCAGCAAAATGATTTTCATTTTATCACTGCTTTCTATTCACCATGTTGGGGTTTTCATTCTGGCCATCCCAAGGGACTTGCTAAGCATACGCTTTCTAACCCCATTATACCATTGTTCCATTGTTCCAAAGTAAGTGTCGGAGCTGCATGGAGGGTGTGCCTGTGTTGCATCTCGTGGCTAGCTGGACGGTATTGTCACAGCAGCTGTTGGAGGACCTAGGGTGAGGCGACTAGATGGATGGCGTGAAAACGCACGCGAGGTAGCTACTCTAACAATATTGAAAACAAAATAAGAAGGCAATAAGAAGAAGAAACGACAAACGAAATCTGGGTGACACTGGACGAAAGCTTACCTGTTAGCTCGTTACGAAAACCATAACGGGTCACAGTATCCCCCTCTAATGGGGCGTTTTCATCAGCGTCTAAAGAAACCCGGATCCAAACAACCTGTTGATGCAAAAGACTAATAAGCGCTGTGGCAGGCTCCGACGATAACACTTGAGAACACTACTGATCGCTACAACGGACGAACAATGAACAATGATTTATCACTGGTAAAAGAGCATGTGCTTGAAAGTCCCGTAGTATGGTTGGAGTGAAAATTAAAAAGGAAAGGATCAATGAATAGGTAATTGGTTATTTTAAGCGTCCACTGATTTAAAGGCACTATTGCATAACGATGATTTTAAGTGGGAATGAGATTTGCGCACGCAAAATACTATAGAGAGATATTAAACTTCAGTAAGTGCGTGAGAATTAAGAAGAGAAACGACAACACACACTTTTACTTCTTCATTTGACAGATGTGATAGGTTAATACAGTTTAGCTACATCCAGGCTAATCACATGAACACTGCTGCATGTATCCTCATCGCCACGTTGTGGAGAGGACCGATAAACACGGCTAGATTTGTGTTGTTTCGTCCTCCAATTGGAACCGACTATATAAAGTAATCCGATTTAAAGCGTTACATCTGATCAACTTGAGTCAGTGATTTCGTTGAGTTGTGTAAGCACCCCAGTTTAGGTTACTTGGACAGACATCGTAAGCGCGCCAGGCTGAATCCCTTAAGATCATGCATTTTCTAGCACAGCTACTCAGGAACGAATTCGTTTTCTTCTGGCAAAAATTCCTTGCTTTCTGACGTATTTGCCATTAGATAAGTGAATTGGGTGACAAACACCCTGCAGGCGAATTCGAGCGTCTGCTTGGCCAAGAAGAACCAGTCGGTTTCTTGAAGGAGGTTGGACAAGATTTTGTAATGTGTAACGACATGGGTTTTTATGTTGCTCTCAATGATGTACTCCGAGTAACAGATGTAACAAATGGGCAAATTGGCGTGATCGCTACGGCCAAGTGGTGCAACTATAGGCACAGCGTGGACCATTAGTTCCTCGTTAGAGAGCACAAGGTCCAAGACAGAGGGAGCGTCACCCGTTCGGAGTCGCGTTGGGAAGTGACATAGTTGTACAAATATAAATTAGCAATCAGCTATTGCAAGTCAGCCATGAATTGTTCGCTGTGCTATGCGGGGAATTCAATTGCGTGAAGGTTAAATTCCTCCACCAGAATTACGTATCTGGGTAGTGGTTCCAAGAGTCGCATCATTGCAGACGCTTGGCTCTGATCTATTTCCAAGATGGACACAGGAAGGCGTTAATCTCTTACTAGTAAACACGCATCAGTAGGTCTTGGGTGCATACGACACCAAGGAGAATCGACGAGTTGAGTTTCTAGGTCGCCAATGATATCAATGTGTAGATCGGATCGATAATACAGGAGTACTCCGCCTCCTCTGCTAGGTCGATTGTTTCGTATGGACGTCATTCCGGGTAGAACAATCTCAGCATCAGTGATCTCCGTATTCAGCCATGTTCCGGTGACAATATCTAGGCCCCAAGACGTAGAGACCTGAAGAATACGAAGTTCGATTAGCTTGCTGAGATGACCTTGTGCATTGGTAAACAGGCTGGTGAGAGCAGCAGTGGTCAGAAGCGTGTTATTGAATGCTGATTTCCAGTGAGAATATGTGCCAAAACATACGGGGTCGGATGTCGGTCGTACTTTTGTAGGACCAGGATTATATGCGGAGTTCTTAGAGCCAACAAGCAGGTGACCATCCTGTCCTTCTTCAGCTGCCAGCTTGTCTTGACATTGTCTCCGTTCTCAGCTGAATGGTGACGGAATTGTATTGACAAGTTGCCTGCTCTGTGTTACGTTGTCTATCTGTGGCCCGGTGCTTATCGTCTTCATACGTATTTCGAATGGCCGCATTTTATGCATTTTTTGTCACTTTTCGATCACATGTTCTGCCATCAGTTCGGAGTGCAATGATACTTTCCTCACTCGGGGACCACACCCTTTGTAGTTAGGTGAAAGCGGTAGCCTTGATGTCGAATTAGTGATAAAGGTTTCGATAGAGAGCTCTTCACGAACAAAACGCCATTCATCCCAGTCATGCGGATTGGCCTCTAGCTCGTTTATTGTCTGGAGCTCTGTTAGACCGTGAACAAGTATAGATTTTGAGTCTTGTTTTTTACGGGAGTCATTCGGATTTTGTTTGCGCTTTTGGACTTCGCTCCAAGGAACATCTAGAAAATTTGAAGTGTATATGCTTATGCCTAGGCGTTTGGCTGATAAGGGAATCGCATCTGCATCATCTGACTGACTCGTTACTTGGATTAATCGTGGTTCAACGTAGTGTGCCGAGCTTGGATGGCAGACAAGACGCATCCTACTGGACGGCTTTGCTTGGACTTCAATTAATTGACAGACGGCGTCCCATTTTTCCCGGTCGTCAACAGCTTGCCTTTGATGGAGTTCGCCTGACTGAAGTGCCGTCTGTAATAACCGTGGTTCACCGTATTGTACGGAGTTTCGGTGACGGACGATGCGCATAAATTGACTAGCCCACTTCTTGAGACATCGTCAATCATCAAAACTCAAGCGCAGCAATTTCGACGGAGAACTGTTGGCTATTTACTGGTCAATCCAGCACTTCGGACACATCCTTGAAGTCAATCAGTTTACCGTCTTTACCGACCGTAAGCCGTTAATTTTCCCCGCTCGAATTCAATTGACTCAACCATCACAGCGTGATGTACAGCTGGATTTCATCTCACAATTTTCGACCGATATTGGACACTTTTCTGGTCAACAGAACGCTGTTGCTAATGTTCTGCCAAGAATAAGCGCAATCAGACCTGCCAACCAGGCAATCGACCTATCTGCCATGGCCAATGTGCAATTGACCCATCAGCTTTGTTCGGAATTCCGTGACTTCACATTGAAGTTGGTTTCATACCCTCTGTCGTCATCCGACGGAACGAACTTATGAGATTCTTCTACAGGATGGCCTTGACCAGTCGTTCCTGAAACCGTACGCCAAGTTATTTTTGACAGACTTCATAACATCGCCCATTCAGGCATTAGAGATACTAGTAAACTTATCTCTAGTAGATACGTTTGGCCCGGGGTGCAACGTGATCTTACTCGTTGAACACTCAGCTGTCCCACGTGCCAGCAAGCCAAGATACGGCGGTACGTGTCTAATCCACTCTACCGTTTCCCTCCTGTTTCAACCAGATTCGCCCATTTCCCTCTCGATAGCTCCGTCCAAGAGATTGATCTATATTCTGACCATGAGTGACGGTTGTACCCGTTGGCCTGAGGTCGTTCCCATTATTGACGTATCCGCGGAAACCGTAATGCACACTTTTACTGAGCGCGGCATCGCTTCACATGCTTCTACTCCCAACACCACTGACTCCAAAGTGAACCCTCCATCTGTGTCTCCTACCTCATCTCCGTCGCTCTCCATTTAGCCAAGCGACATCTAGCCAGCCGCTTCCCCAGCTGCGTGATCGGACAGGATGGCTAAGTGGAGAACTTCCTCAGCCGAACCACGGAAGTTCACTAGATCCTTCAGTGCGTTTGCAAGATTGGTTTAGCTTCAATTTATTTTTTATTCTTTTGGAAGACCCGCGCGAACAACGCAAATAAAAGGCAAAAGCTTTTAAAAACAAAATGCAGCAAACGGATTTGCAAACAAATAAACAGCAAAACCATTTGAATACTCAAAAGGAAAATAGGGTTTAGGTAAACACAAAATAGTGGCTTTCTGTGCTCTCTACCATCATGTAAGCCTCGTTTTTGTTGTTGCTCTCGCCACCGATTTCACCGCGCACGTTTTTGTTTCCGTTCCATGTAGGAACCGGGAAGGATGAACCGGTGGCGAATCCTTGACATTCAACAACTTGAGAACATTTGACATCCACTAACCTTTCCACCAAGTTGGTGTTTTGGCACCGTTAGGGAGGACACCGGTGGGAGCGTGCTAGCATCGATCAGGCTAGTGCTCCTCCAGCAGCTGAATCAATTCTCACCACCCGGTCCGCAGTCCTCACATGGATCGAAGGGTCACCCAAGTTTTCCCTTCTAGGGTCATGTAATATTCTTGAAATGTCCACCGCTGGATTATGCAAATCAATCTAAAATATTATAAACACAGTTTTTCCGTGTATTAGGGAAGTAGGCTGTTCGTTTCTTTGAATGGTGCTCATACTTGTTCAACACACGCAGCGGCCTTCGAAGCTGAACGCATCGCACTCAGCACCCGAACATATCATCGCTAACCAGTTCGCTACTGGTGCCTTATTTTTAACCTTAGATAGTAGCAACATTTTAATAAACCTTTCCTAGCTTATTTCTGTGTGTTCTTCCGCACAGTTTTGGTTCGTCGCTCAGCTGCATACTTGGTTTATAGTACCCGAGTAACGCGCTATACTGTACCCAACCCAGTCGAAATAGGATAGACATAAAAATGTTGTGCTCTTGTTCTTCATTGTTAAAGGACCATGAGAACTGGACACATTAAATTCCCCCGCGAAAATTTTATAAGTAAATAAGTGGTAGACAATAAAGGAACAATTGCCTCTCAAGTCATCAGTTACAGTGGCTGCAGATGTAGGTAGTCTGTAAATGCAGTCCGTTAATAGGTTTGTTAGATAACTAAAAATGGTACTTCACACGGAATCTGGAATTTCTAGAAGAAAGGGTTTTTACAGAGGAAGAACCAAGTATGGCTTTGTTCCAACGCTTTCCTTCACATCTCCCTCTATGCTGCCAATCAGGATGGGAAAACAAAAGGCCAAGCCTGCTAGACCGAAGTATCTTAGGCACAGAACAGAGATGGTGGCAAATGCGTCATGAAACAAAGTCCTTCGCACGAAGCAACTGAATTCGACCCTGAAGAGCCGTACTAGAAAATGCATAGTGTTAAGCGATTTAGCCTGACGCGCTGACATGCCTGTCCAAGTAACCTGAACTGGGATGCTTACACAACTCAACGAAATCACTGCGTCAAGTTGATCCGCGAAGACAAAATCCAGCACCAACTGGTGTTAGCGTCGACATTCAGTACAAACCCAACTTGCTGTCTAGACACGTCAACAAGCTCCGGAGGGTGCAGCGGCGAACCGCAATTTTTCGTGTAACAGATGGTCTGGTGCAAACTACACATGATGCGGCCAACGTGCTTCGCCAAAACTTCATCCATACATTCCGAAGAGAATCATCATTTCATCCGCTTTTTACACAGCTCCCATCGCCACCATGGTTAAACCACGCTTCGTTGACAGCATTAAATGTGATAAAAGGCTAGTGTCATTCGCGTGCACAACTCACCAGGCGTGGACGACATCAAACTGAAGGCCTTGAATGCAGCTGCCATGAATCTTGCCCAACCACTAGTTCGGTTCCTTCAACATTGTCTCGATAAAACGCAGGTTCTAACAATGTGGAAATATGGACTAGTCGCTCCCATTTGTAAATGTGGTAATCGTGCGGAGCCCTCGAACTACCAGCCAATCAATCTCCTCCCAGTTCTATCCAAACTAATAGAACGTATAATTACAGAGGCGCTCATAGGATGTTTTGGGAGCAACAACATCCTAGTGTCCCAGCAACACGGATTCCGCCGAAATCGATCATGCACTACAAACTTGCTGCTAGTCCAAATAAGCTGGACAGAGTCAGCCGATGCCAGGGTGGGAATCGACGTTGTCTAACTGGACTGCTCGAAAGCGTTCGATCGTTTGGACTACCGCATTCTCCTTCACAAGCTTCGAAGCAATGCAATCGGTGACCATGTGTTCGGTAGAAGGTGCACCTGAATTGCACATATTGACGAGCTTAACGTCGTAGTCCCAGCTGTCGACTGAGGTCGGAGCCTGTGATGACTGTATGGATGGCATAAACACGCTCGGGAGATGATTGCTCTAACGACAACAAAGACAAAATAAAGAGGAAACGAGTCGGTAATGCACTTAATGCATGACTTTTTCCAGAGATTTGGAGCACGTAAAGTGTGGTGCGAGGATCCAGGCGGTTGACTGCCTTGGACACGTTCAGCCAAGCACTGCCTAACTGCCGCAAGAGGATGTCGCATAAACGGTTTTTTCCAGTAGACAAGAGGACAACTTGACTTCAAAGGGCAAATTACGAAGCAACCATTCCTATGTGCTTAGTAATGAGGGGCATAGAAATGCCAACTTCTTTATGAGGATCTCCTTGTTAAAACCTGACTATCAACCATACATCAAAAGCACTCAGGACACCGCATGAATTGCCTCGTAATTGTACATAGATAAGACAAAGACTTCATCACTGCTACACACAGCGCCATGGAAATTTGTTCAAGGCCAAATAAGCTTTATCCACTCAGACGGGCGCATTTGTAGCATTTCAGATAAACACTGCGAAGTATGATATGACAAAGCATCAATGAGAAAGCACATATTGACAGCGGTCAAGCGAAAATTGTGTATCCTCCTTCAAGCATGTGGCCACGTAGGTGGCGTGTTACCGACAATTCGATCATGGATTCGAGTGAATCGTAGAGTTCCCAGCTCCATTCCAAAGTCAATGTCAGAACTGAGCCACGGTGCCGTTGTAGAATGGGTTAGATAAACATTTAATACTGATGTCCGCAATGCCTATACTGAAACATTCGGCTGGTTATCCGAATGGCTGGCTAGCCGAACAACCTCCACGTGGTGCCAGCTCGGTGCTTCGGGTGAATCCCGTTTCAGCGAATAGTTCGGCAGCAGTGTTTCAGGACGTGGTGGCTTTTCGCATGGCAAGTGTTATCCCAATAAAAGCCACAAAGTTCCGTTTAACAAAGCTGCGACGTGGCGGATGTGACTCGCCACTAAATAAAGTCACTGCCTCTTCCCCATCCGGAGAATCTTCACTTCACAAAAGTTATCCAGTTCAAATAGTTCAATTGGTCCCTTAATGCGATGGCGAACACAACAAACTCACAAATTCAGTCACAGCTCACAAGTTCACTCACCATGCCCACTGACACATGTATACAGACACACAAATCCAGAATGGTACTGGTTACCATGCTGTATTATAATGCAATTACCAAACATACCTGTTTGTATTATTATGATAATGCCTTCGCATGTCTGGCCCGCTCTGTCGGGAATAAAAGGTTTATTTATTTTTTTATTTAAAATGCAAAACTGTGAGGTAGACGACGGCAAATTGGATGGCCATTATACCGAAACGCGATAGTTTAACCGACAGACTGAAAGAGTTGCCTTCAGCGGCAGACAAGACGATCAATTAGCAGTTCACAGCGCTCGTGGGAATATCTCATAGTCAGTGAACCATTGCGTTCAAGCTCATGAAGTCATGGGTGTCAGCGCTCAATTTCAAGCTGTGCGAACGTCAACTTAGGAAAATCAACGACTAGGACGATCAAAAGGTGGTTTACATGCTTGCGGTAGATCTGTTTTTAAAAATTGTTAGACAGGAATCCCAAACAAGCAGCGATGGAAACACGGACATCATTGAACTGTCAAAACTTGTGTACCACGTTGTTTCAGTTGATAGGACCGGGTAGGATAACTTTTGTGTTAATATTTCGACTGTATAGAAAAAGTAACTACGGTGTAGTGAGGTGGAAGGTAAGAAACCCAGGCAAGACGAAAGCGTCATGAAAATAGGCATGGAAAGTGAAGTAGAGACTAGGAACGATGGTCGGCTAAGCAGCTCGAGATCTGCTGACCAATTTGCTAATGGGTCACCAGCGGAGAACTATACCGGCCCACACAGAGAAGTGCAAACGACCTAGCGCTAGAGCGCCACATTTTCGAAGGGAGCCAATTTTAATCGCTTTCGGTATTTACCCCCTGGACAACGACGCCATCTCATTTGAGCATGTCAAGAGCATCAGAACGAATCCAGTCTGGTCAGAAAGCGATAGACGAAAAGGAAGATACGAGGGCAAATCAGTGAAGAAGACCACGCGCATTGGATTTAATCGGGGCATGAATGTGACGCCGAGCGAGAAAACAAGTCCTTGCCGTTTTAGGATAGAAATGCCCCTTATACGTGCACGCGAGCGTGCTAGCCTAGTAACCCGCTGTTCGTTGACAATAAAGACTGTGCGTCCTTGCCGTCTCGTTATCGCTACAATAATCCTGGTTAGGATAGTTTGTAAATGGTGGGCGAGGTCGATTATTATCCTGGAGGAAACGTTGATGCATGTATTGAAGTAATGTATTTATTGAAGCCTTTGTTCTCGGTAATCTTGTGGAGCGGTTTTCTCATTACTTCAGAGCAACGATAAGTAACTTCAAGCGAACAGACAAGAAGAATATACTCGTACGTTCAGGGAAATTAGCTGGGAAACAGTTTAGCCAGTGTAAAAGATAATTGTAACTGCAAACTTTAAAATGAATACACGGTGAGTGAAAATCATTGCGTGCCTACAGCCATAAAATTCGAGTATTCTAACATCCCAACGTTATAAGAATGTGTGTAAACAAAGAGGAATTTTGTGCTAACAAAACTGAGATATTTTACTGTAGGTGAACGAGGTATGGTTCGCTTATCCGCTATTACGCAGGGTCTGATATCTGTGAGGACGTACAAGACCGAAATTTCCAAGAAAACGCTTGAAATTTTTGGGAAATGGAGACTGGGATGTCGACGAATATATATGGTGTATCTAATCGTCGTTGGCGTTCTAAGGTGTCCTCAATATTTGGGGATATGCAACTCAGGAAGACGTCATTAGCATATACACAGCCAAGGAACAATGAACAAGGATTTAGCACGGGGAAAAAAGCATGTACTTGACAAGTCCCGTAGGGTAGTTGGAGTGAAAATTAGAATTTGTAGGATCATCGCATACGTAACTCGTTATTTCAAGCGTCCACCGATTTAAATGCACTACTGCATAACGTTACTTTGAAGTGGGAATGAGAGGTGCACACACAAACTAGTATAGCGAGGTGTTATAGTTCAGTAAGTGCTTGAGAAACAAAAAAGGAAACGACAACTCTCACTCGTTAGTTTCTTCGCTTGACTGATGTGACGTGTTAATCCAGTTTCGCTACATCCAGGCTACTCACATGGACACTACTGCATGCATCCTCACTAGCACGTTGCGGAGAGGGCCGTTAAGCACATGGTTAGGGTTGCGTTATTTCGTCCTCCAAGTGGAACGGCTATATCAAGAATGCAATTATTAAAGCGCTTCATCAACTGGTCTTTTGAAAAGCTTTAATGCAGGGGCAAGAATAACGTGAGTCGGAAGGGCACTCCAGGCACAGAACACAAGGAGGGAGAAAACCTTGCGTCGACAATCAAGTCGACTGTAGTGCGTAGACAGTTTGAGCTGATGATCTCTCTGGTTGATATTTTGTCTCAGCTGCAACAGATTGCGACATGGGTGAGTTGGGTCGGTCAGTAATAAGTAAATCAGGATTAAGTCACCTCGCTGACGTCGGTATTCACCAGGGTAAAATCCCAGGGACTGCAGTCTGCATTGGTAAGAGAGACAAAACAATCCTCTAACAAGTTTGGTCGCTCTGCGTTGTGGAGATTGAAGTGTATTGATGTCACGCTTACGCCAGGAACGCCAGACCTGGATCGCATATTTCATATGAGATCTCACGTAGTTGTTCAGCGTTTGCGGGAAGCTGCATGGCCCAAAATCGCCGAAAGTCCACCGTAAGAGTCCAAGATGTTGACTGGCTCTTTTTGATGCCTTTTCAGCCAGTCTCGAGCAACCAAGATCGTCCTGCACGATCACCCCGAGGTCGTTTTCTTGGGAAGCACGTGTAACTGCTGGTCCCCAAGTTGATATTCATAGATAAGCTGATGGTGTATGCTTACGACTTTGCACTTAGGCAGGTTGAACTGGAGTCGGTTGTCGGATGACCACGCATAAGCCCTGTCGAGATCGCTCTGCAATGCCATATGATCGTCTGATATCCTTATATTATGGTAAATTTTGATATCATCTGCAAATAGTAAGAAATTCGACAGTAGCATGTTGCCAAGATCGATAAGAATTGTGAGGAATAAACGTGGCCCCAGTACCCATCGTTGAGGTACGCCACACTGGACGCCAATTGAATCGGAGATCCAACTTCGGACCCTCACAATCAGCTGATGCTGAACGAGGAAGTTGACGATCCAGCCGAGTATACGGTCACCGATTGAATAGCTTCGAAGTTTGCGCTGGAGAATGTGGTGGTCCATACGATCGAAAGCTTTCGAGAAATCCAGGTAGACAATGATACCTTCATCAGTTGGGGACCACACCCCTTGTAGTTAGGTGATAGCGGTAGCTTTGATGTCAATTTAGTGATAATGTTATCGATAGAGAGCTGTACACGGATAAAACACCATTCATTCCAGTCATGCGCTTTGGCCGCTAGCTCGCTTATTGTCTGGAGCTCTGTTCCACAGTGAACAGGGATAGATTTTGCGTCTTGCTTTTTACGGAATTCATCCGGATTTTGTTTGCGTTTCTGGGTTTCGCTGCAAGGAGCATCTAGAAAATTTGAAGTGTTTGTGATGGTACCGAGGCGATTGGCTGATAATGCAACCGCATCTTCATCATCTCCTGAGTGACTCGTTACGTGGATTAGTCGTGGTTCAATGTTGTGTGCCGAGCTTGGATGACAGACAAGACGCATCATACTAGACGTATTTGCTTGGACTCCAATTAATTGACAGATGACGTCCCATTGTTTCTGGTCATCTAGCAGGTTGCCTTTGATGGAGTTCGTCTGACTAAAGTGTTCACTGTAGTGTACGGAGTTTCCGTGACGGACGATGTGCATCAAATTGACTGGCCCACTACTCGAGACATCGTCAATCATCAGAACTCAAGTACAGCACAATCAACGGAGAACTGTTTGTTATTTACTCGACAATCCATCACTTCTGACACGTCCTTGAAGCTAATCAGTTTACCGTCTTTACCGACCGTAAGCCGCTAACTTTCCCCTTTCGAATTCAATTGGCTCAACAATCAGATGGATTTCATCGCACAATTGTCGACCGACATTGGACACATTTCTGGTCAACAGAATGTTGTTGCCGATGCTCTGCCAAGCACGCAACCGACCTATCTGCCATGGCCACTGTGCAATCGACCGATCAGACTTTTTTGGCATTCCGTGACTCCTCATTGAATTTGGTTCCACACCCTCCGTCGTCTTCCGACGGAACAATCTTATGAGTGTCTTCTACAGAACGACCTCTATCCGTCTTTCCTGAAACCTTTCGCGAATTTATTTTTGACAGACTTCATAACATTGCCCATCCAGGCATTAGAGCTACTATTAAGCTTATCTCTGGTCGAAACGTTTGGTTCAGGACGCAACGTGATCTTACTCGTTGTACACGCAGCTGTCCCACTTGCCAGCAAGCCAAGATACGGCGGTACGTGTCTACTCCTCTCTGCCGTTTCCCTCCCGTTTCAACCCGATTCGTCCATGCTCCTCTCCACATATTTGGATCCTTAGCTCCGTCCAAGAGCATGATCTACATCCTGACCATGGGTGATCGTTGTACCCGTTGGCCTGAGGCCGTTCCCATTCCTGACGCATCCGCGTAAACAGTAATGCACAATTTTACTGAGCGCGGGATCGTTTCACATAGCTGTCCAACTACAGTGACTACTGACCGCGGTCCACAATTCGAACCTTCAAGGTTTAACGATTTTCCTAAGTTCATCTGGTGCCTGGAATGCCCTTTCGGCTTACCTTATCCTTGCCCCTTTATTAACGCCATTCAACACAGGCTTTGATGAAACGCTCACTTGACATAGTCCGTTCCACTTGGAGGACGAAATAACGCAAACCTAACCATGTGCTTATCGGCCCTCTCAGCAACGTGGCGCTGAGGATACATGCAGTAGTGGCCATGTGATTAGTCTGGATGTAGCTAAACTGGATTAACCTATCACATCTGTCAAATGAAGAAACAAACGAGTGAGCGTTGTCGTTTTCATTATTTCTCACGTGCTTACTGAACTATAACAACTCGCTATATTATTTTGTGTGTGCACATCCCGTTCCCACTTAAAACCGTCGTTATGCGGTAGTGCATTTAACTCGGTGGACACCTGAAATAACAATTTTTTGTTCGATGATCTGACCATCCTACGGGAGTTGCCAAGCACATGCTTTTTACCAGTGATAAATCATTGTTTATTGTTCATTACAGATTACTCGGTGATTTGGGGGTCCTCATCGATAACGTTGCTAAGTTGGACAAAGATCACATCTATGTTGGCTGGCATCTATTGATTGTCACCCCTCTTCTGTCGTAACTAGCAGGTTGGTGATGAAAGAACGTCCCTTCTGAAAGCCATGCTGTGTAAAGGAGTGAATGTCCACTCAGTCAAAGTGCTCCTAGAGGGCGCGTCAGATAATATGTTCTGGAAACATGCAGATTATCAAAGCCAAGCAGATTAGAGGATAGTTTATGGAATTTTGAAGATTCTCACCCTTGGAACAATGGAACAATGTTTATGACGGGTAAAAGATGCATGGGCTTAACAGGTCCCGCTGGTTGGTAATCGTATGAGTTGCGAATTCAAATACTACACATGTGTACCAAAGAAACTGAGCATTAGAGAAGTGACTGAGTGCTGGCAAACATAAAATGGGTCGTAGGAGTGAGATGTTACCGTGAAAAACGGAACAACACATTTTTCTGGTCCATGTTTATCGCAAACAACTGTCGGCTTGCTCACCCGCCTGCACAAGTTTACGTGCGTCACTGTGGCTTATAATTCCAATTAAGCTAGTTAGCCTAAATATACCCTAGTATATCCGTTCATATAACAGAGGGTAAGGAGCTAAGCGCGATATTCAATCGCTTTTTGCAAATGACTACGGTAGGAGCAAAATGAGTGTTTGGACGATCGCTTCAGGGTTGGCAAATCTGGAGGCAGCGGTAAGTTGATTGACAGTCCAGACGGCTGAATTGTGGACCCAGCTTGATGCTCGAGCTGTTTCAGAAGGTATCAGCATACGTGACTCAGTACCTGATATACTAATATGAGGTTTTCCCGTCGCCATCAACAGTGTCCACTAAACACGCCAAGTATCTGCAGTTGTTGCTGGTACGGAGGGTTAGGCGAACGTCTGAGAAATTTCATTGCTCCAAATTAGGTAGTTTCGAGCGCTGCAAGACGTCGTTTTATCCAAGGTTGCCAAGCCTAGATTACATATTCGACTTGGGGACGCACGTAGACATTGAGCATCAGAGAGAAGTTGGCTGAAGCCAAATCCTCGAATGCCCTCCTCAAGAAACCAACATACTGCTCACCATTTTTAAGCGTACCGTGATTGTCTGAAACAACCGAAGCCGTAATGTACCAACACACTCAGGTTAAGTTCCTAGGAATTTCTTTGTAGATGGCGTAACTCAAGCAGATATATATATATATATATATGCTCAAACGGAGTTTGTACAGTCTCTTCATCTACCAAGGCCTCAAGGCGCCCCATGTAACGACGCCGTGCATAGACCTTCCACTAATGTTGCCAAGTCAGTGCCATCACTTAATCTCATTGACCGGTCAATCCACTTCATTGATCCATCTCATTTAACGACGCTGAGTTAATTTTCTTCCTATTTTCTGTAGTGTGCTGACCTGATGCGGACCACCGAAAACAAGCTTTCTCGCCTAACTCCTTTTTGCTTCTGATTTCTTTTCTTGGATCATTTGCTCAGTTATATAGGCATTAGAGGAAATGGGACTCTGAACTGACATCCATTACGAGTGACATATGGCGGCCAACCAAAATAACGAAATGATGTGATTAAACAAATGTCTACATCCAAACTATGTCGAAACGAAAACCAGTAACTAAGAATTTTCACACAAGGTTATGTCCAGTATGCATTCTCCTAACAACCGATCCGTCCCGCTGCCGGGTTGCCTGTGCCATGTTTCTTAATTCTGGGAATCAGCATATCATTATCCAAGCGACCGAACGCTGTTGAAAATTCCAAGTAGTTAACACCGATTCCTGTCCCCACGTCAACTGCTTTGGTCCAATTAATGGATGCTATCACCAGGATCGTGGTACATTACCGATGTTGATGAAACCCCTTGCTGTTCTGGCGCGATAGTGCCGTAGCTTCCCAGATAACCCATCAGTGCGCCAGCGACAGTCGTTTCCAAGGCTTTAGCGAGCAGATGGAGAAATGTTACGGGCAGTAATTAGCAAGCTCAGACCGACTTGCGCTCTTGTGAAGAAGAGCGAGAATACCCCGTTTCCACTCAGACGGAACTATGTGCTCATCCAGACAACCTTGAAACAGCCCAGCAAGGTATGATTTGGTGCTACCTTTAGGCCCGCGGTAAATATGTGCGATAACGAGCGTGTCTCAAGATTGCGGATCGTAGAATATCCTCCATGGAATATTGGAACATAGATATATTACGATGTTGAGGGTCATTTTGAAGTACACGTTGTGTGGATGGTTTGCGACGCGCAATCTCAATGTTGACCGCGATTCCCGTTGAAGTGAATCTTGGTCTTTCGATCACGAGGACCGTAGCTAATGCAAATAGAAATTGGGTGTTGTTTGCCCGAAAACAACTGCACTACTATGACAAGTTTCGATGTTATGACTTCTCATCAGATGGAGTTAGCAGGCATCGAACCCGGGACCATTGGGATATTAGTTGTGAACGCTATCCTTAAGCCACCGGGTCACGACAGACACCGTTTGGCACAGCGGTTTTAATGAAGGATGTTGTGGGTCATTTTTGAAGTACACGTTGTGTGGATGGATTGCGAAGCGCAATCTCAATGTTGACCGCGATTCCCATTGAAGTGAACGTTGAGGATAGCCGCGTTGCTCGGAAGCAGTGACGTTACAATTATCTAGATAATACACCAATACATCGGCAACGATAGATTCTATGAACGTGGACAATATGGTTGTTACTCCAACCTTCCACATTGCATAATGCTGGTTCTGGTCAAAGCAACTCTGAATAAACTGGGCTGAGGTATTTGCCAGTTGTCATGCTGCTGCTCTCGTTGCCTATGGGCGAATGGAGTCGAAACCCGAGGAGCTGTGGTTGCACAGAGAGATCCTGGAATACAGATTCCGTAGTAAAAGATGTGGGTGCTTCATGGAAACGGATACACAAAAGCTGGAAGAAGGCTTGATGGTAGAACCCTCTGAAATGGTGGAGCATATTGCACCGCAACGTGTTTGCTGCTTCTAGAGCTGTTTTAGTTGTACTATCAGTTGTCCGGAGCGGAGGAATGCCGTGCATAATATTACGGCGGCCGTTGATTTACTTGTACATCAGTTTGTGGTTGGCAACGAGTGCAGTCATGCAAGCATGTCATGGTCTCCAAGCTGGTATTTGGTATTCGGCTAGTAAGGATTGTATACCAGAACAGAATGTGGTATGAACATTGATACGTCTGTCCAGGTCTCCTCGTAGTACACATCTTGTCATTATCAGTGAAAAGCAAGTAATTCGCGGCGACCAGACGCGCAAGGTCGTTGTTGATCCCGAGTCGCAAACAGGGCCACAGAGCTGATTTTGTGAAACTTCACATTCGACATAAATCTGCTCACTGCTGGGTGGGATGGTACTGCTTGCTGCTTTACTTGTTCATCCCAGCTGTTTCGAGGCCAAATTAATTAAAACACAATCCGGTAAAACGAAAAATCGAAGGCTTTGCCAAATTGGGGCGCGTTAGTGGTACTAGTTCCTTCCGGACCATGTTGAAGATCTAATCCATGACTTTTAGCAGCTTATGCCAAATTACCAACAGCTCATGCCAATGAGCCATGAGAGACGGCTGCATACCTACCAAAATTGCAAGCAAATTGAGATAAAGCGCAGCCTATCCTCCACTACCAAGCAAGTTCCCACCGTTGCAGAGGAGAGTGGCTGACCTAGTAGGATACGACTTCCACTACGCAGTAGCTATGTTAGCATAGCATTTGCAGAATGAGGGCACTTTTCAACTTCCTGATGATTAATGGGATCCTAGATAATAATTTACTAATTCATCTCGGCCTACCCACAAACCGGTTTTCTCAAACCACAATCTAGAAAAATACCAGACCATAGTTTCATTTCATTGGGAGGCCTTAGTGGTGAACATTCCCTTGGTCCCTCATACAAATAAATTCTCAGCAAGGACGCTGACAGACACGTGGAAGCATTCCTCACGCTGACCTACCAGGTGCGGCGTGCGTGCAACGGGTCAATACCAAAGCAGTGGAAAGCCACGCCAATACATTGCTCTGCGTTAGTGTCCAGGCAAGGTAGTATCGAATGAACCTCGGTGAAGTAGTTGAAGTTGCAATACCAAATTGTTATCCTCGTCTCACCATCTGTAATACATCAATAAGATATCCAAGAGCAGCTGATATATTGTACATGCTACTACGATATATGCATATATCTCGTGCTTGACGATTTTTTCTGTGGAATAAGTCCAAGAGAAGCGTTTCGCCTCGCGACAATTTTAAGGTACAAAAGTAGACCGTAAGAGTGTTCTACAACGATTTACACCAGGTTCCTTCATTCACGGTCGATTCATCCCCGCCGTTTCATCTCCAATTCGATTTGTTCCATGCTGTTTGATACCCATGGCGCATCGTGCCGCGGTTGATTCCAACAAAGCTCAGCCAGGTCTATTAATCTCACCTGGTTCAATTCACATAAGTTAGGTATGAATTAAGTTGTTTTAATTTCTCGGACTCCTATGAGAACACATAAGAATGATCCATCTCAAACATTTACTTAGACTGCCTGTTGTTTGTACTTGTACCTTACTGATTCACGGATATTTGTAAACGAAAATCCAATCGTCGTTTCCGTGTTTTAATAAATGGACCTGGGGATCGACATTTTTGCCTTGTATACACGCCTTGCAACTTTGGAGGCAGTATGGGATGCAGTTTTGTTCACAGGTATGTGATCCAAGTTTATTCGCCATATACAGCTTTACTTGATTGGGGGGAAATTTCTAAGTACTCGTTATATGAATAGATTATGAGATGCGATCTCTATGTAGACCGCGGTTAATAGTAAACTAAGGCTTTGTCACTTCGATCACTGGGACAGTTGCCGATGCAGAGGTAAGTTAGCTTTAGCCCACTCGAAAAAGCTATGCATCACGGCTCCTTTCGATCGAATGTATCTCAGTAGGTAGAAATGCGAGCAACGTTCAATGCTTCAAAATGGTCCACTAACCAGTCAATAAGCGTTATTCGTTGTGACACAGTCGTCAAAATAGTAGAGGGTTCGGCTACTATTCCAGTGGTCGTGGGTTCGAGGCTTGCAACCTCCAGGTAAATCTGATTTGAGAGCAAAGTGGACTGAAACACGCCGTCGTTTGCTGTGTTTGCGTGCAGAAAACATCCGGTTATTATCTGCTATGGTGATAAATTTTCAATGGAAGCACGCTGCTCGGTGAGCAATTAAACATATTCATACGCAATCGAAGCCACCATAAATCTTATGTTAGATCTATGTCTATGGCACGCGGCTGGCAGCCTTTGCTGATGACCTCTAGTCGAGATGGTTAAGGAAGTTGCCCAGTTGTTAACTGGCGATTAACAATCAAAGCAGAAAGAATTCATGTTGGTGACCATTTCTACGGGCGAGTTGGTAATTAAAACACACGACTCCATTTCGTGTTACTAATGTCTCCACAATGTTTGTTTATATTTGTTCTATAAATTAACGAGTTGTGCCAAGCAAATCATTCCAGAGCTTCCCTCTGTGGTTTCTCAAGCTAGCGAAAAGATTGGCTGCGTGGTTACAAAAGAAAATGGACGCACACAGTGTTAATGTACTGAGGCGGGGTCTCATATTTTTCAGTCGACGGATCACAACTAGTTTGTCACTCTCTCAAATTCTAGGAAATAGCTGCTGAACTATTACCGACAAAAGTAATCTGGTCTTAGCAACAACTCCACTTACACATACGATGTGCCTTATCATGCTCCTTTCGTCATAATCTATGGTATGGTATTAGTTCTAAATGATGCAGTTAAATAGTAGCTATGCTTACATAAGGCGAAATGAATTCTGCTGTAATGTACTCTCGTGCTTCGCTGTCCTCGTCCAGTTGGCAATGTGTTTTGTTTAACCGGACACAAGCACTATAAAGATACATCAGACGTGTGGGATCTGCCAACATACAAATGGCGTAATCTCTACTTGTGGCACATTCACTGAAGTAGTCAAGACCTGTTATCGGATTATGTAAACCAACTGTTTAAACGCAACCTTGTTCGTACGAGATGAAAGCACAAGTAAGAATAATTCTTCCTTACAAACTTGATCTTAACATAAGGCGCTACTAGTAATCCTATTTGCTTCGAAGGCTCAAGGCTTCGTAATGAAATAATGGCTATAGTCTAATAACGGATTGTTAGTAAATACTTAGTCAGGAACTCACTTATCGGTCGTATTGTTTAATATTCACACAAATCCACCGCTTCGTTAACGGACTGATCAGTTTGTGTGGATTGTCAGAACGGCTGATTTAATTTCGATTTATCAAAATTCGTAGCATTCTGGTCGCTATCTCGCTTGGTCAATTGCAAACTAGTCCCTACTCATTTATTCAGTTGGCTGTTTTTCCGAACAAGCACTACTGTTTAGTATGCAGAGAGTGTTGAGCCGTTAGCTTGCAAGCCAACGACTAGACAATTCAAAACGGTTAATGCATCTAGGTAATACAACCATCAGTACCATAGCGAGTATGTAAATATGCTGATGGCTTTGGTGCACTCTAATAAAATTGCATGTGAGATTCGTCAATGATGTATCCATTTGTACCGTATAGCTTCATCGAATTGGTCTGAACACAGGATGTTCCATTTGAATGATGCACGGCATTATGCCAACCAATGTTGCTTTCAGACGATGAAATTAATTCCTTCCTGAACGGCTCTAACATGCCCCCCGCAGACACCGATAATTGCAGTGAAACACCAAGTTTGTCAATTCTAAAACTGGCAAACGTTGGTTGCCCAACAGAACATTTCTTTTCAGATTTTGTATCAAATATTCTTTGGGAAAAGGAAAAGAAGCAGGTTCAAATCTCGAACCTTGGTGGCATTACTTACAGCACTTTTGCGCAAAACAAAAATAAGGAAAACAAATCTCCAATATATGACTGCGAAATTTTCTTGTAACACCCAATAGCTTACATCCAACGTTACCCAGTAAAATAGCAACATCTCTCTGTGATGTGTTTGTCTTCATACAGTTCTCATGAGATGGGAAATACCGCATCCCAAATTATACACGTGTGTATGAGGCTCCAACTGGTTACAGACATGAAACTTGTGCAATTTTTGCGTGTGTGTGCTCAATACGCGCTTCATCTAAAGACCGGATTACAATGATGGGGGAAACAGGTGCGCAATAAATGGAGCGGCAATCCAGGTGTTTTGTTAGATGCCACTGGATCAAATATTCAGCAATTTCAGACGGCGTTCGTTTTACCTCTCTAGCTTTAGCGGATTTTACCCATTGATGGAAATGATAGCAACTCACTGACACCTTTCAATGCGTTACGTGATCGACGGCCTATTAGTGACACGATGCAGAGGTCACAATCTAACACTCCAACTCCCACAGACTATTACAACCATCAAGGACTCGTTCGCTCGAAGCATTTTCTAGAGAGCCACATTCAGTCTCAATATGCTCCGCTGTGGCCACCTCCAAATGATTTCCCACCGTTGGCAATACGCGCACTTGTAAACAATTTCTAACCTGGGTCCAGGCACACCGCTTGATACCCCAGTGTTTATGACAATATAAACAATCTACGTCATGTCTCACATCTAAGTATTTGATAAATAATCGTTCTGTTCACTCTAGCATCTACACACTACGCACGTTTGTTTTGGTGAACAATCCTGATATAATATTTAGAACTGAATCTTGATGCCATGATGGCATGTCTGACCAGCAATTAACTATTTTTGGATACAAGTTCATGACAAATCGGTCTGGTCGTTGAGGTAGTGGCTGTGTAATTTATCTAAAAAATCGCTTGCAGCAGCAAAATTCGAGGACCCAGTGCTGAACAATGTTCAGGAATCACTCTCGCTTACGATGTCTGTTTACCAGCAGCAGCTGCTTATGGGATGTATATACAGCGCGCCATAATGCAGCCAAGAAGATCCAGAACTTTCGACGCTTGCACTTCAAGGCACC
>CALYDF020000466.1:0-56906 GCA_944474145.2 Dicrocoelium dendriticum | reverse complement strand
AAGTTAGCGCTTGTCCTTGTTCGAAACCATTCTGCTGCTTACTTGCAACCTACAGGTTTCGTAAAAATCACCCGCATAATAACTTCGATTCCTATTTCACATTTTGCGTAATATCACAATCGTAAAAATTATTTATTTTTCATTAACACTTCTGCTCATCTAATCCATATAATTACAAACAGAGCAAAGTGTCCCATCCTGTACATCGTTTTCGCTCTGGGTTTCTGTGCTGCTCGGGAAAGTATATCAATAGATCTTTACCCATCTATCGAACACACTGTAACTTTACGCGTGTACTTAGATTCCTGCGACTACATGTTTGTGCTTAGTATCACAATTACTGCCAGTGCTTAGCAATCTGAGCATCATGAAGTACAAAAATAGAGTTCTGCATTTCCAATGTTAACTATATTCCCAACCCCTGACCACACAATTTACTTTAGAAAAATGACTTCCGATGACCCACTTACGCCGAAATTGCTACCAGTAAGAGTGCAGTATATATTATCATTAGAAGCTGTCCCCCTGTGTCAGATATTCTAAAAAACTCTCACCCTAACCACGTTGAGATTCCCACTTTAGGTCAATTTCTAACATGCATTCGCACATTGTAAATGGATAGTTGGTTAGGTCTTTTTAACACGTGTTACCAAATTGCAAGATGCGTCAACATATGACGGTCTTCACTCCACTGGACTTATGCTTGTCTTTGGAACTTGAACCACCACCAAGCACCGTGAAATTTCAAGGACATTTTTGTAACGTTTCTCCATTATTGTTTCAATTGCAGTGAAATGTCGACTTTATGGATCGAGTTTTAGGCTGCAAGACTATATCGTAAATATCTAGAAAATTGATATGAGGGTTCTTCTCAGCCAGCTTGCAATCAGATAGTTTGTCCACAAGTCCAGGAAAAGCACTAGACTGCAGTTCCAGTTACAAGTTAAATCTTTTTCGGTCGTTTTCATTTCCTTTCAGTAAAGTTTTCTCCAAGCAGTGCACAGTTGGATGCACGTAGCCTAATCGGCTGTCAATAAGTTGAGCTACTTAGGGTACGCTCAAATATGGAATATCTGGCACCGGTAATTTTGGTAGTTTTGTGCCACGTATCTGGAAATTGTGCCCAACTGTGATCCTCAAGGCACGTGCACCTTGTATCTATTCTCCATTTCGTCCACTTACGGTTCATGGGTGTGAGCTCTGGAGCAAGTGAATAGGATGGTCAATTACACCACATGAGCTTTAACGAGGAGGAACACTTGGGTCTTTCCATGTGTGCGTAGTACTGGGTCCCACCAACCGCTCTCATCTGGTATAAATAGGCTTTACACATCCTCACGGCAATATTTGCAGACAAACATGCTTCTGAAAGATCTGACAATATTTGTGTTCTGTAACTTGCATGAGTTGCTCCGTTTACCTGATATAATTATCCCTAGGAAAAAGTAATAGACCTCAAATTTACCTTACTAGTATACGAAGGGGTCTTTTGATAAATTAAACAACTGGGGTTGCTGTAAGAAAATTAATACAAGCGACGTAAATTTTGCTATCCATTCATATACGTTATCATCCAGTTAAACAATGCTGACTGATTTACGAACCCGTAATCTTTCTAAAATCGTAACTATATTAATATAGCTACCCTTCCAGCATGTAGCTAGACATATGCAATCGAGTAATAACCAGATTAGGATAGATATTGTACACATAAATTGCGCAGAGCTTTGTACTGACCTAGTACAGGTAATAATAGTTTTTCATCTACTGTGTTTGTCTATTGCGAGTTTACGATATAAAAAGTACTGAAGCACGATGAATGGATTGTTTGTTTACTTTTAGAATAAGCAGCTGGAATCTGTTTGATGTTTGAGCAATGGTTGCACCATATTGCACTTTCAGGTAATTTCAATGGATACAGTGTGAAAAAATTGATGGTCGTCTGTTGTAAGTATGTGTAAATAACTTGCGAGAGCAGTTTTAATGGAAAGATTGACATAAGCCATGAGGAAACTTGCCGTTAAACGCGGAAGTAGACAGCGTGTAAAATGTAAACCCGAGTGAAACTGTAAACGACCTGGAAACCATCGAATGCAAAACTGTGACAAAGTGCTTACTGTCAATAAATATCCGTTTCTAAAGCAACCTGAGTGGCCAGCAAACGTGAATTTATAATGCCAATTCTACGACTTTACGGGTCAATTGAGAGTATATAAACCAATGGTTATGAGAAGCATAATGGGTAGAAGAAAACTAATTGTACTTATTTGAAACAATACTACATATTTAACCACTAGGAAATTTGACAACCAAGTATTTCATATAATCGACCGCCATTTGCTCTTTCTTTAGTGATCATAGCTTCACATTGTCAGCAAGCATTTGAAAATGGTAAGCACTTTGCTCTTTATAGTAAACTGTTTTGCTTCATAACGGGATGAGCAACGCTTTTAACAACAATCGACTGCATTATAGGATTCATTTCATTGCAAACTTGAAATTGTCAGGACTGATTAATGAAAATATTGTCTAAAAATTTCTCGCAGCTCTATATCGGAATCATGTAATTTAAACATTTCTTCACTTATTGTTTTTTTGTGCAAGATTTCGAAGTAACGGGAATTATTCTGAAACGCGGTGTGGAAATGCCATGGGTTGAGGGGTTGGGATGCAAATGCAACCCCCAAGCAGCCAAAATAAAAACAGACGTATGTGATACGGTGAGTGGCGTTGACATACATCTTCCACGTTTTATCAGCTTAGTCACATTATGGAAGTTAAACCTTTATGATTGTTGTGTATACATCATTAATCGTTTCACCGCTATCGGTCACCTACAACATTTCCGTTCAGATCACGAAAGCAATGAGTTCACTTGAAAATATCCCACAAAATGAGGTGAATTGCACGATGGTATATCTGCTCGGTCACCCTAATCAAGCGCTTTTGGACATTACATTTTCTGACGTCCCACGAAAAGTGAACGAGCGCGAATTGGCGAAACAACTAAGTGAATTGTTTGACAACGTAACGGAGAAGTGCAAGGATCAAAGAGGACCTGTTGTGGGCAAAGTACAGCTAGAAGGTAAGTTCTAACATTAGCTGAAGTTAAATGTGCTGGACATTTAGGAGATTATGCAAACATTTTTCATTGCCACAGTCGAGTTCCCGAACTGCCGCTAAGTAAGGATCCGCGTTTACCTGTGGAACTAAAGATTCATATCAAAAAGTAGAATATTCCAATACCAAATGAAATCATAAATGGCTTAACGTCAATATCGCTATCCTGCACTTTATTGCATTGCGACATTATTGGTTGAATATTTTCTTTTATTCATTGCAGAGAGTTCAAGTGTCGGAAATTTGTGTAAGTAATATCGCAATTTTATTTATATTAATGTCAACGTTGTATGTCCGTTGAACACTTGAATAAGGAGCCACATAGGGAACGATGATAAATCTTAATCCATATTAATTGTTTGTCAGAGTTCAAGTAACATGACCTCAGACTGCAGTTGAAATCCTCTGGGTCATAGGCCACAGGCTTGTCTTCATTAAGTTGACAGTAGATATGTTCAAGAGCTTTGTGATTACATGACAAAACACATTACAAATGCGGGGAAGGAAGTCAAAACTGAATAAAAATTAGTTCTGTGTAACCCGGTAGCCTACCATTTATTGCTTAGGAAGCAAGCACCGTATGCGCCCAATGATCGCTAATGAGGGTTGTCATTTGCTACGTACTTCTAATTGATAATTGTATTCATATCCTATATTAACTTGCAATGTTAACATCCTGCTTTCTTTTTGCTCGTTTATCTCGTTTTGAGTTGTAAAATCTCCATCGAGGCATTTTTGTGTTTATTGTAGATTTTCGCTTTCTTGTATCTGTCTTCGAAAATGGCCATTTCAGTGGATGGCCCAGTGCCTATGATAAACCAGAAGTATTAAAAACGATCGAGAGCATCCTTTGTTATGAAGTAAGTGTGTTGCAACGAATATTACGTAACTGATATCTTCGAAACTACTTAGAGCAGACAAAAAATGTTATAATTTTGGGACATTTTAGCCTGCAAATTGGTTCTTTTAAGGTTTGTAGAACTGATTTAAAATATTGCTTTTTGCTTTAAAGTTTTCCGAAACATTATTGGCAATTTTATGGAATCTCCGCGCATGCGGATTGTTCTTTGTATATGACTGGACAGTTTGTATTTCTTACAGGACATTGCGATTCATTTTAGATGGTTATAAACTGATTATTTCCTTTTGGAGATATCGCGGACTGTTTTTTGTACCTGCGTTCTTCTCAGTATGGTAGCTAAGGAAGGTTTCGTTTTCATTGAGGGCAGTCGTATGCGTTGTGCTCTTTCTGTTGTATCTTATTTTATTCTTAGTGCGTTTTTTATTCTGCTGTCTCCTGTTAAGGATTTAGAACATGGAAAACAGGAATTATGGCTTGTTTAGCTGGACCTTTTTAGGTAGAGGGTTAGAATTTCTACTGGATTACACACCTATAAATCGTACTAGTTTAAGCCGAGTCTTTATCCTCCTGCTCTCCACATCAATAAAACTCGTATTTTGGTGTAATCACTACGGTTTATTTAATAGCCTCATGTAAGCGGAGTACTTTGGTTTAATCCTGAAACGTTATGTATTATTTGGGGCTAATGTTAATCGTTTTGGCAACGATGCGTGAGTACTGATGGACCGTTATGAGTCCTAAGTAGCCCATGCATTTTCGAAATGTGCAGTGGCACAGTTACTGTGCAGTGACGCAAAATACAACTAAGGAGGTCTTATTGTATGTGAGGCTAAAACGCCAGCTCCTGAGAGTGGAAATAATATTACGTTCTCCAGTCAAATGCTGACCGATTGATCAGTTACGGCTACGTGGATGAAAATGGTTGTACTGTTTTCTCCGATTCAACGCAGTAGCCTCTTCCAGCGCTGTCACCTAATAGTTGTGCAGGATGCTCGATGTGTTTTTATTCATTTCACATTCATAATAGTTTGCAAATGCCATGTGAGTGTATTACTGATGATAAGAACAATCGCGGACACTAGGTAATCGTTGAGCAAATTGCTTTGTTGTTGCTTACTGAGGGCTTGGTTCGATGTGGAACTAACCGTACACACTTGCTCCTCATCAGATCGATTGTGGCCAACCACACTTTTAGTACGTTTATCACATACCAGTAAGGTATGCTCATTGACTTTTATCCAACGCGTTAGCATTAAACAAGCGCTGACAGATAGAATCATAGTGAGTAAGGAAAGAAATGATTTATTCTAAGCAACCACTACTGAGATCACGAAATATTGCCTAATCTCATCACAGTATGTGGTTAAAACCACTAAGCGGATAATGCGCACGCCGAATGAAGCATTGGCTGTCCGCGGCTTTTCAAGTGGATTTAGCTACACGACTAGGTCCGGTCGCTATCTAAATCCATTTAAATTTGCCTTGTGATATTAACTAATGTGTATTTGAAACGAAGATGGCGTAAGCTGAAAGTGATCCGTCCATAACTCAAACTTGTTCCTAGGTTACCAACCGGAGAAAGGTATCACACAGCGTTTCAGCTACTAACTTCTTTGCACATATGGACCTGCGTGTCCAACTATCTGCTGGGTAAATGAATGTAAGGCGTTTCCCTTACACGTATTTATTTACACACATCAGGCAGGTAGCAAGGCTGCGACTCGAACCAGACACATATACGTTGTCAGCCTAAACGTCTGCTAATAAGCCAATGAGCCACGGCTGGAAACGATTGTCACAATGGTTTTTGAGACTGAGGATGTCCGCAGCAATCCATTCGTAAAACGAAAACTGGGCTTGCACTTAGCTGTGCTAAGTAGAAGTAGACGTACGTATTACTGTATAGATGTACGGAGTGTAGTGAAATGGAAAATATATAAACAAACAAATATAAAATTACACACGCGCATCAATTACAAGTTTGACATGACAGTAAAGCAACGGTGTTTATAAACAGAGCCATCGGTCATCCGTCTGATGTAGTAATTTAGATGAGAACTGAGAAGCCCTCTAGTTGGCTCAGACGTCAAACTCGCAATGCTTAGCGCTATTCTGTTTAAAATAACATGGTTTCAAATCAACTGGTTTGCTTAATCCCTTGGTATTGCTGCGTTGGATACAATCGACGTGTTTTTGGGATTTACATTTATTAATGGAACAATTCCAACAATGTTTCTACTTCTAATCTTTGCATACATCATCTGCGTCCTATGAAGTTACTTGCTGCGGACGACTAGTTTGTCCTTAAACGCAGTCTACACATTACACCCTGTCGCAACACATAGGTAGAGATGAAAGGAATTGGAATACCCATCGTATTACAACTACGGTGATAACAGTGAATGTAAAATAGATATTATGGAAAATGGTACGATGAATTGACTTATACTATTATGAGTAATGGGTTAATGACCATCAATGTGAGAAAGACCTACGGCACATTTGACCTTTTGCAGATAGCACGAGAACTGATTGTCTACCATATCTAGCGGGTAGTAGATTATAGTGGCTGGTAAATAAACAATGTCTTCTCTACTGGTTCCAATACCAGTGTCGTTAGTGCAGAAATAGTGCAGAAATAAGTTAGATCATTCTCATACTAAATAATAATAGTAATAATAATAAAATAATGGGTAAGTGTGGTACGTATTTTTCTCAATCAGTGAGAAACTGTGTACATATTTGACACAGATCATATTTTAGAAAACATTGCATGTCATGCATTAGTGATAAACAGTAATGCAATTTTCATTGTCTCGCTGTTACAAGTATTTACCCACAGGTGTGTTTCAACGCAGTGTGCACTAGTTGGGTTAGAGGATAGTACCAGCACTAAGCGTGTACCACACTGGGTGAAATTATTTATGTTCCACCCACCAGATGTTTTCTGAGTCTTCTTGGAACAGTCTATCAGTTGATCTCCAAGTAAAGCAGGGTCACAATCGTGTTCAAGTCTAGTTAATTGGAGAGCTTATCGCGAAAGACCGTTGCGCTCTCACACAACCTGATTTCAACTGGGAGCTTGTTCCATAAGACAGCATATCTGAGAAGAAATACGCTGGACCCCAGATATGTCCTGCACGTTAGTACAATCAGGGTAAATTCCTTATCGCTATCTACCTTGTCGTACCGTGATGTAGTTCCAAGGAAGGCAAATAGCAGTGGGCGTTTTGATGAGCCGTGTTGCACAAAGGCATCAGGTTATGCCACAACCTTCGTAGTCAAAGCGGACCGATCTGGAATTGTTGGTAGCGCTACAAATAATTTTTACTGGATGTTGTGCTTAACAAACCTTCGGTAAATGACCCCTAAATAATTTCCAGAGATGCTCTGTCAGAGTTCCTCATGCTGTCAAAAATGATATTGCAACATTTCAAAATGGGGCGAGGGAGGATTTTGAAGAGTTCTACTCTGACTGGGGTTATATGGCTCTTATGCAGTATCTCAGACCCTGACTTTCTGACCCTGGCCATCTGGTATTCAACTTGTTGGGAAAACTTGAATGTGAGAGTATACCTGCTTCCACGTTCGTGGGAGGACAGCTGTACACCAACGTGTTCGGTTGAGCGTAACTGATCTGTCGGGTATCGAAAAACTGCGCTACATTTTGCTAGCTATTTGTTCAGCGAGATGTTTATCATCCAAATGTCACACCCTTTCTCAAGGGGGTGGTAGTCTTCTAGTGTAATCAGCAGTGCATCTTGACGTTCAGCTTGTAGGAATTGGTAGACTATCTTTATGTTATCTGCAAATAGAAAAGGCATACCATGTCTAATAACTGCACTGATGTCATTGACGTAGAGCAGGAACAGCAAGGTGCCAAGTACACCGGCTTGAAAAACGTGATTGGTGATGAAGAATAGTGATACGTACCTAAGGAAGTCTGTTTAGGTACAACCATAGCCAGCCTAGGAGCGGGTCCTGGATTCCAAAGGAAGCAATCTTATTCAAGAGCTGTTTATGTGGTACTCCGTTCAATGCCATTTTCCTCTCCAGGAACTGAGGTAATTTTGCTTATCTTGAGTCAATAGAATACGAAACCTGGTTTAGACAATGCAATGAGCAGTCTATGCACGGTCGCTTGACCAAGAGACCATGATGGGACCTGTCTATCAGCTCCAGCGAGTCGATGAATTTCATCACACTGTTCTTAATCATTTTCTCTAGTACCTTGGCTAATAAAATTGTGTGATGAATTAGTAGGTAATTGTCAACATTTTGTTTAGAGCCCCTCATGTGACGGGGATGAGGAGCAATGTCTTCCAATGTGCCGGAAATTAGCTTGATTCCTTCGTTAGGGTAAACAAGTTCAGCAATAACAACGGTATGGCAGATCCTCCCAGTTTTATGACGGCAGATGGGATACCATCAGAATCAGTTGGAAAGACTGTTCGACGAAATCGATTACATGTTGTGTAGTGCTGAGAGGAACTTCAACCTCACTCAAGGCTTTGCTTGTTTCCACCCCAAAGCATGCATTTAACGGGTCCGTCTCCATGCTCATGGAGGTAGCGAAAATAGCTCTATGCTGCACAGGTGGCTGCTGGATGAGGAATTGACTGTCCGTGTGCAATAACCAGTCCGTCGATCAAGTGGGAGTGGTGGTTGATTCTGCAACGCGGAATTTTAACAAATTCTTTTGTGTTATATGTCGTTCGTAGAGCTATCTGTTTTCTGCGTGTCCTCTTCGTCAACAGTATTTGCATGATCCTGTCATTCATGTTGTGCAACTGTAAGCGCAAGGTAAATGTTCCCGTCTTTATGTATCCAGTAATTAGTCTTCTACATTTCCAGCTGATTGAACGAACGATTGCGTCTAGTTGCACACGTGTATTTCCCATATCTCGGGGATTAAGAACAGCAATGTCCTGATTGATCCGATGCTCGAAATAGTCCACGGAAGAGCACATGTTAGAGAGGAAGAATGCATCGCAATCGGATGATCAGGTTACTTGTTGGAATTGCTTCCCATTTAGCCCATGGATTACATATTGTGGAATAAAGGCTTGTTTGATGGCCAATTTAATACAGAACGGAAATCGTACCACCTTGTGATCGCTACCGGGCAAATTTTGTAATATCCCTGGTTGTGCATTTGTGATCCCCAGAGCGAATATCAGGTCGATTATACGGGTTGCCTTGATTGGTTAAATAACCCATTGTATCCACCTACCGATCTTAAGCGAAGTAAGCAAAGCTGTAAGTGTAGAGAACGGTGGTCGGGAGGATCAGCTATTGTTTAGTGGGCTAAAATCAGCAACAATAAACTTCTGTCTGTGCGACACCTCAGCAGCACATACTAAAGCTGTATTGATGATAGCAACAATCGTTTTAGACGAAGTTGGCGCGTTGTAGACGCATCAGAGTAGGATGTGAGAACCGGTTACTGAGAACGACAATCATAGAAATCCCGGGGGAGATTTAAACGCTGTGGATAATAGCGAAATTCTGCTGCAAATATATGGTGTAGATATATGTCGCATCAACCTCCTTTGGCTGTGCCGCGAGCTAGTGCTTAATGATAATAATTAAGAATCATTAAGGTACAACCGAATGTATCGGACGTGTACCACCATTCGATAACGTGGATTGCTTGTTATGTGCAAGTATGCTTAGAAAGTACAGTATGTTGCTAATAGATCTGGCATTATGTAGTATTACAGGAAACAGACTATTAGGTGTGGGGTCAGCGCGTTGCGCTTCGTTGTTATAAACATGGTTGTAGTCAGGTATTAAGGGGTGTCGGGAGTCGCTGTACACATACGAGATGGGATCGAAGGTGGTCTTGTCCTCTTGACACTGTACATTCTGTTATCTTTAGTGTGCCAGCTTTTGTGCATTATGGCCAGAGGTACCAACATGACTTTTGTCTCTGATTTTTCGCAGCTCAGGTTGTCACGTTACAGTGTAGGTGCGAAGTGCGTTGGTAGATCTTATCCATATCTACTGTGTTCTTCACAGGTTTAAATCTTTTGTTGGAACCGACCAGCGGCTGTGGGTTTTCTGCATTATTGTATTGACTGTCAATTAGGGTCCTTTGGGCGTTGAGTTAAGCTTGACATTCTGTTAAAGAGCCCTCCATAATCAGACGTTTCCAATGCTGGATTCCAATGTGGATTCAACTCGGTTGACACACAGGCATCAAGATGTGGAAAGTAGTGCTTGGTAGCAGTTTGTTTAGGTGACATTGCAGCATCGTCAGGAAGGGTGATGCTCGAAGTTCTTATCATAAGTTGAGCTGTCCTGGTACACTTCTAAGTACCTAGTGATCACGTAAGATAAGCTATCTTTTTGAGCTTTGGTCTGAAAGCACTTAATACAAATAGCCGTTGTAGCCGGTGATGGTGACGAAAGATCATTAAAGGACCTTTGCTAAGCTGTGCGATCTGATTTATTCAATAGGCTTTGAACTCGGCCCGTTCGGCTACGGTGCGCTGATTATCCAACAATCTGTTTGCGCACTCCTTAGTTGGAAATTGAAAAACGACGGGGTTGAAGTGTTTCGGTGTTTTCTATTTCAGACGAAGGCATTTACATTTAATTTCAGACATGTTGCAGGCACTCGGTACTGCTTTGGTAACTTTCCGCAAAGTAACTCTATCAGAAATGTTAAAAGGATCACATTTTCCAGTCTGTGCATTCGTTCATGAACCTTAGACGCAATGGAGGCGATTAACTGTCCTACATTTCTCAATCAGATGGGATCAGAACTTTCCATTGGTTACTCAGATAGTCACATGAAGCTAGGTGATATTTGAGTGGTTTGATGATGGTCACAATTTGTCACATTTCAAGGAGTTGGGATTCCAGGGGGTTGACCTTATCATCGAGTTCTGAATGAAGAAGAACAATTGGATCATGAGTGGCTCGCAGTTAATTTGGGGCCACAATGTTCGTTGGCTTCGCTCGGGCGATGTAGGAACCACTATTTTTTGCTTGTCGAAGGAGGCTAGGCCTTCTCAGTGCCGGAATACTGTACTGATGCGAAGGCTAGATTAAGTAAATAGAGGGGCTTGACGAAACGACGACCTAACCAATGTCTTAAGAGCTTGAACTACGGAAAATTTATTAGTGCGATAATAAGCGAATGCGATACAAACTAACCGGTTTTTAGTTTTGTGCTATCGTCTCACTAGTAGTTGGTTCCGGTTGATGTTATTTCAGTTATATTCAGACAGTTGCTGTTGTTGAGGCTGGTCGCTTATGCCAGTTCGAAGTGAGGTCACGTGACTGCGTCCACAGGCGCAGAGAGGATGGGAAGCGCAGTGCATGAATTACCGCTCATAAACGCGTCAAGCGGGGTCGGAAGTCTTATTGCTTAAATCCGAAGTGCATGTTAGCTGCTGGCGACTGCAAGCTATGTAAGGTGTGTGAAGGGAGGTATAGAGATCCTACGGAACCGTGGCTGCGCACAGATGGATTTGAAGCACTTCACCGTGGCTTTAGGTTTAGAACCGGTTTGATCCAGTTGTTGCTTTGTAATGCACTCGAATGGATTAAATAATAGAAATCTGGAAAGGTATCAGATTGACCTTCCTGTTGGTATCCAAATGGTTCGTGTTAGTCTTAGACGTAGAGGCGTTTCACTTAAGTATCTAACACAGAAAGTGCGAATTGTCGATGGATAACGATCCGTAAGGAGTAAGTTCAAACGACTGGCAAAACCAGAAGTAGTCGCTAAGTCCGATCAAATGAGTAAGTACACTTGATCGTGTAATGAAAAATGGTGCCAAAAGCAATATGATCGAGAGACTGGGAATGACCAAACCACTTGTCATTGTGACGTTGCCACCTTACATATATAGGCGTGGGAAGCTGCTCAAGATTCTATGTAAATTACATCAGTATGATGCGGTGTTTCACAGGGCTGACGAACACATTTAGACAACTTAGACTAATCAGGTCCAGATGATTTTATCTGGTATGTACTCTAAGCACACAAATATAGTTGAGAAAAGATTTTAAGTATAAGTTTATACATATGGTTCTCTGGTACGCTATATAAGTACACGCCATACGCGAACTTACAAAGAGGTCACACCTTAATGGAGGGAATTGAAAATAACCAGCTTAAGAGTTTTCAAATGCAGTACAGCGTTCTTGAGATCATTACTAATTCTAACAGACCTGGTTATCGACTAGCAAACTAGTTCGCTCATTTCAAACACGAAATCACAGAATGTCCTCCAGGTTTCGCATACCGCTTTTTGGGATAAATACTTTGATCCTTCCTGACCAACACACGGTCATTATCGAGAGCTGATTCATGAAATTTCCTAGAATAATGCGGGATGTTCCTGCATTTGTACAACGCATGTTAGGGAAGCGTTTCTGACGAGGAAGAAGATATATCATATATCTGTCCTGGTTCTAACTCTTCGGTTGCCAGTCTAGTCGAGAATCATACTAGTAAATTTATGCTGCAATTCTAGTGTGTGCAGAGTGGAGTAGTTTGGCTTATGTGTTTGTGCATTAGCACTAAGTTTTGTTTCGGCCGTTGCAACCAAATAGGTTCGGATGAAGGTTCTAGCAGCGCTCCTGCATTCTGAATTTGGATGCTTTATTAAAGAAACATTTAGTGAATCAGGTTTGCAGACCTACAAGTACTTTTCGATTACCCGTAGGTAGGTTTACATAAAAGATACCACAGACTGCAATGATGGGTAGGTTAAGTTTTCAAGCTTGATCCCTGTGTAAGATTTGCTGTTCTACAAATTTCTGCTTATGTTATAAAACAAAATGATGTTCACAATGAAATTATGTACTTTGATTGGCGTAACAATCAGGATAGTATAATTGATTTCAGAAATCTTTCGTTTTTAATAATATTTATCTGGTAACAGTAAAGTAACAACAACAAACTAAAAATCTGTTGCTGCTAAATTATTTTATAATTTATAGACTTCAGTATTTGAATAAAAGCGCCGTTCTAGAAAAGCTACCAATTTATTGGAAAAAATTTAACCGGATTCTCGCAAATAAATACCTATTCGATGGATCATATGCCACGGTAGAATGAACGTCATCGTATCACCCTGAAACGGTGCGACTGATGCACCGAAAAAACTATTATTAGTTTGGTCATCCTAAATACCTTACACAATGCGAAATATTTAATTGATGTAGTTTTTAGCAAGACAATCAAACAGAGAATGAAAATCAATTGACATATATGTCTGGCTAATGGGCGTTTCATTGCAGGTCACCAGTTTTGCACAGGAAGATAATCTCATGCGCAATTCGAGGGTGAACTGCATGTTCATTCGTCCAATACGGAGCCGGCCCTCGGGATACTTCCGTGCACAGTTTCAAGGACATACCGCGTTGGATCAAGGGAAAGTCATTGATGAGTTAAGAAGAACAAATGCTACCGAAGAAGTCACTTACTATATAGATCCGTTTCAGTACCGCTTCCGTAAGTAGCCTTTGTAGTGCGATACTGCGTGTGCATTAAGCCAGGCAATGGGTTGCAATATGGTCACTAATAAACTTTAGAAACTCTAGTGTAATGCGTTTAATTTGCTTTTACAGAACAACACAACCTGACGAACGCATCAAGTGAGTTGGTTATTGGCTCGGAAATCGGTGGTACGTCCGATCGAAACGCATCACCTTATACCCGTGATTGTTGTTTTTCATAAGGAATAATTTCTTCAAAATGTTTACACCATGGAAAATAAGAAATGAATTTGGTGTTTTATATTCATACATTTACTCAGAAATTAAAACGCTTTCTGTTACTTGGGGAGTGAATTCAGATCCCGTACAGGTAATGGGATTTGGTGCTATTCTGTACTGTCGTGTCCCTATACACCCACATCTGCCATTAGTTTCACTTAACTCACAACCGTTAACACTCATTGGACTAGGCGTGTCCCTGCTTCTCATTGGCTGAGTCGACCGTATGTTCGTGTGCATGTCGCCATACACTGAAACCATTGTTCATATTGTGTCCATACAGTCGTCCGGTTACTTCTTCAGTTTGCTGCTTCCCGGGACATAACACGTGCCACTACAGATATTTATACATAAGAAGTTATCTTAATTGAGAATACTGCTAAAGTTCGGAACTGTTTTCATGTGCAAGTTGACCAACATATGCGTTTATACGTGACAAAGAGTCTTTGGCTGGTGCATTAATTAATTCAAAGGGGGAAACTAGCTTATGGAAATTGGGCGTTGCACGCCCGATAACATTGCACAGGGACAACGCGTTTTGATGTTATTTCTCCCATCCGGTGGAGAAATCAGGCTTCGAACCCGCGACTATTAGAAAAGTATTGCTAATGAGCACGAAGACTTTTTAACTGTAATTGTAATGTTTTCGTCCCAACTGATTCCAAGCTACATAGCGTAGCCTAGTTCGGAAAAGCGCCAGTCGCCCTTCGCCTATTGGGACTCGTCAGTCGGTCCCCTACTTTTTATCTAACCCATGACTGCTGGATGCAGATGCCAACTAGCCAGCGGCTTAAGCCACTGAGCCATGGAGGAGGTCGGCTGGGCTACATAATTTGCAAGCTAACTGGGTGGTAGCAAGACCTACCTTAGCAGATGACAGTGGCTAGCTTCCGAAGGTCACGACTTCCTCTCATTGCAAGTTACGTCAATAGCATTCGAATCTAGCAGAGGCTACAATGGAATAGTAGCCAAAACCTGTACCCCTTGGCTACCGGGTCACCAGGGGAAACATTTGGCACAGCGCTTAATGACTGATTGGTGGGTCATATTTTAGATTACACGTTGTGTGGTTGGGTTGCGAGGAGCAATCTCAATGTGGACCGCGATACACATTGAAGTGAACCTTGGGCACTGCGATTGCCGGGACCAAGGTTCGCTTTAATGTGAACGCGGTCCACAATGAGATTGCGTGCAGCAATCCAATCACACAACATGCAGTTCATAATTGGACCTCCAATCTGGAAAACTAGCAACCTTCCTGAGGGATTTCTTCGACTGAATAATAAACAGATATAGCTGAGATATGGATGTAGGATATTCACAAAATCTCTGTATGGCGTAAGAGTCAAGATAACTCCGTCTTTAACGGTTACAAAGGTCACCTTTCCGATAGATCAAGTCCAGCTTGGACTGAAGCTCACATACTTGTCTTAAGGTAATGCTTATATGTTCGTTATTTTAAAGTTAAGATTTCCACCGATTTATCAAAAGGATATAGCTCATTATATAATGCGCCGCTTAACACCAATAACAACATCTGTAGCATTTTTCACTTATCGTTTTGTCAATAATAATTGGTGAGTTACTAACATTTGTTGATTAGAGTGCGGTCATGGCGATTTTCGAAAAGTGCTTTACTTTACCGGATCCAAAGCCCCATTGATGATAAAATGCCTGCAATTTGAGAGGTTCCTCCGTTACTTCCCGACAGGTTATGCGATTTCAAGTGGCAAAAACCATAGGTCTAGACATTTGCTTGCTATGCCTTAGTGTAGCTAATTTTAATGCTAACACGCAGACCCTGCTCTATTATCCTACTTATTCTGGGTTAAGATAAGTTAACTATGCAAATGTGCACACAAAGAAATCTATTTCGTTAGTTTCCCCTTGATTTTCACCATGATTTTCTTATATTACATGACTTATATTGGGAGAGTGGGTTCAATACATCCCCGGTTGTAATTCATCAAGCGCGGCTGAAATGCACCACAATCTTCCCAGCTGAGTAACAAAATACCGATTGCAGAGTTCCGGTTTACACCAACAAATCGTCATATTTTCAAAGTATTCAAGTGTTTGCGGTTGGCAGACCGCTTAGTTAAACTCCAAGAAATATTGTATGAATGATTGAGTTGTGGTGTAAATTCAAAGGAAAACTGCTCTTCTTATTCTGGGTCAGATGTATGTCTGGTATTCTTCCTTTTAAATTGGAAGTTGCCTTGGCAACCGACGTATGCAACTTGATGTACAAGGTCATGCGAGTGAGCACAGATAAGTAGCGGGGAAGTGTATTCAGAAGAGCAATTCCCTTATAAAAAGCCTGATCCAGCAAGTTTACTTTGAAATACTACTTTTTAGATTCTTACTACCCTACGGTACTTCGAAGTTATAGACTTCCTTATATGCTATGCACGCACATATACATTTGCGAAAGATGCTTTGATTGAACGAGCACCGTTTCGCTATCCACAACACCTCCACTGGTTACCTACAATTTATTATATCCTCAACTCAACGGCTGAAGCATGCGCCTGAAGCACGATGCGTGACTGCAGCACAGATCATCTTCCGAGGGGACTAGTGTATCTCGGTAGGAATTCCGTTTCCACACATTGCAAAAATGTTTCGGTGAGAGCCAATACCACGAGGCCATGCACCGTACACCTCGATGACCAAAACGAAGATTTATGCGAATAGGAAATTATGGTGTTATCATATTACTTTCTACTCTTGTTCATAGCTATTGATTGGTCGTGAATAATACACCCACTTAGCGGTCGTTGGTCGAATGCGTGCTTGCTGCCGATTGGATTGTGTGAATGATTTAAGACATAACTGTTGTTCCGTGTTGATTGTGCCCAAACATCCATTCAGTCTACTGAGTTCCTGTCCTGCTTTCACGGACACAGCAAATTGACGTCGCGGGCTGCCATTATCTGTACAAAACATAGCCCCTATCCAATTCTGGACGGATCCTGCCATTTCTCCAACGGCAAAATGTTGGGAGGATTGGCAAATTACTGTCTCGGATTTCATTTCGCTTCTACCGATCATGAACACATAAGTGATGTTAGAGAAAGAGGATACTTTGAAGCCCTTTGGCCTCATTTCGGTTTTGAAGATCGACGCATATTTAATGCCATGAATCTTCACGAGAAGCCCACCCTGAAGCATACATTCGTGGCGCATGATAAGCAACAGGGAGGGCGTATGAACACATACATTTCCCGCTACAAATTCACCTAGATGAAGTAAACACCCGGTGGACATTTGGACAACTTCATATTCCGTCTCGTCTATTCTGTGTGAAAATGGGACTTTGACAGTGTCCCCGAGAGGAAGCTATGAGAAACGATGCTTATAAAGGAACTGATCTCCAGCCTGTCTGTTTCTCGAATCACAGAAAGTCTGTTAATGGAGGACTCTGACAACCTCTCCTGGGATCAGGCCTGTGACATATCTCGTGCGAAGATCTAAGTTAGCGAACAAAGTAAAAATTTGCTTCCCACCGTTTCGTCTGCTGAGATCGACCGCTTGAGCTCTCCAACATCTACTACGATATTCTCAAGTGGTAGCAAGTGTTACCACTGTGGAATAACTGAAGACCGCGCAAATAGTCAAGTATGTCCAACCGGAAACTCAATGTGTCGGAACTGTTGTAAGTCTGGACATTTTGCCAGTCTGTCGTTCCGCACAGTATCACGTGTTAAACCCTTTTACCGGTAACCTTTCAAGCCTCCCCGACAAAAATTGAGCGGACAGTAGTTGACATTTGCGAAGATAAATTTTCGATTTCTTGTTCTGCTTAGGCGCCTAGATTGCCTTCCCTAAATATTTGCACTGTGTTTTTGAAGTGTATAGCAAAAGCATTCGCTTAGATATGGAGCTAGGTTCTGCATCACCCATTACAATAGTTCCGTACAGCTTGTACAAACAGTATTTTTATCTACCTCTTGAGTAGCTATTTTCATCTAACAGTGTCCCACGTTCGTCTCCAATGATGCTTCCGATGTTGGTTTAGGGGCCGTTTTGTCCCAGTTGCACGAGGATGAAGAGAAAGCAATAACATATGCTTCACGAACTTTTTGAACACGGAAAGGAATTATTCTACTGGTGAAAGAGTGGCTTTGGCTTGTGTTTGGGCCTGTGAGAAGTGGCACTTTTACTTATTCGGCAGTCCATTTGTTTTGCCTTCTGATCACTCTGCCCTTACATCCCTGCTGAACCGTGGCAATAAGCCTCAAAATTCGCTGCACCCAAACCGCTGGTATTCTCGCCTACTAAATTACGACTACGAAATTAGATACCTACCGGATGGTGTTAACCAAGTGGCCGATGCACTTTCCAGGCTTAAAGTAAGGGGAGAACGACGACTTAGATGAGATGAAAAATGATTTCCCATTGTTCATCCGGAGCACCCACTGCTATAACTCTCGACCGGATTTGTGAACATACTGACGGCGATCCCAGCCTTATGAATCATAGAGAGCATCTGCTTAACGCGTGGCCTAGTCACACTCGAATCCAACCGGTTACTGTCCTACTAGACTCTTCGCCACGAACTTTCCATAGTAGGCAATTGCATTATGAAAAGCGAAATACTGGTGATACCTCCTAGTCTTATTCCAGCGGTGATCGACTGCGCGTGAGAGTCATCCTGCTATTGTGGGAACGAAGGTCAGAATACGCGACTACTACTGGTGGCCGAAGTTAAATTTCAGTGTTGAGTTTGCAGTTCACGAGTGCCATGCTTGCCAACAATCCGACAAGAGTGCGAAGGCTTTGGGACCTCCAGTTCAGCCAATTGAGTGTACTTTGATGCCTTGGGCTAAAATTGCCATCGATGTCCTGGGTCCATTTGCCAACGTACATCCTAAGAAACGAAATGTGCTGGTTGTAACCTGCTTTTATAGCATATGGTCAGAAGCTATCCTTTGCGGAGAAGTAACTGCGAATGTTATTATATTGCGGCTGCGGCATTTGTTTGCAAGTTATGGGCTGCCGGAAGAAATTCTTACTGATAATGGACCCCAGTTAAGAAATAACGAATTTACCGAGTTCCCTCGGAGCAATGGCATAAAAGAGGTCAGGACGGTGCGTTATAATCCGGCTGCTAATGGAATGTATAAACGAGTAAATCGGACATTGTAGGAGTATATAAAAGTCCTTCAGCTCACGAGAGAATCTTAAGAGAATGCCTAGGTATCAGCTAAGGTATAAAAAGAATTACACCGCATACAGCAACGGCCAAAACTCCATCGGAACTGATACTAGAAAGAGTAATTCGAACCCGGCTAAATGCAGCCTGTAAATTCGAAGAAACTATGGATTCTGCTGAATATGAAAGACGAACTTATTACAATCTAATTACGGACGACTAGGAAAATGTTGCTATCCAGGGACCCTAATTAGTTTGAAAGTACCCAGTTTCCGGAAAGGGGATAAAAAATTCGTACCTCCTAGGCTAGTGGAGTGTGTGCATACGCCAGAAACATACAAACCAGCAGATGGGACGTGATTTCATACGTTTGCATACGGCGCTTTCTCAAAGTACCTCTCCACGAGCGACTACATCTACTGCAGAAATATCACGAACAGCAGAAAGCCTACTAGAGTCAAGCCGGATGCGTCGCTCTGTCGACCGGTATGTTTTGATGGACAACACAAAATGGTGTCTGCTTCATGTATATGTTCTTTACTATCTTATGCAAACAACCGCTTAAACGCTGACACGAAGTGACTAAATAGTTACGCACAGAGGAGGGGACAGTGTGGTGTTATCATATTCCTTTTTACTCTGGTTCATAGCTATTGATTGAATTAATTTGCGTTACCCAAATTTGACATCACATCAAGTGCGTGATAAAATGAGTAGAAATACACAAACAGATTTCTCCAGGGAAGAAGCACACAATCGGAAAGAAAACACCGCCATTCACTAGACTGAATGAATCCGAGTTATGCAAAACATTAAATAATGCAAAATTTGAACAGCTTTGTGGCATATTCCCTCTCTTTCAGCACATTCATTAGAAAAGGAAGACCCACAGAAGATCGATATGTTTGAAGGAGATCATATTGGTATAATGACACAGTTATTTTTCTTGCTTCAAATCGATATGCAAGAAGGAAATTTAAATATGACCATGAGAGAACAAATAAAGAATGTACCACGTTCAACCAACTCCGGGTAAGAGTCCTCAGCGAGCGACCACGATGGAGCAGTGTTTAGACTATATAGATAAAATAGGTAGATACACGTAAGTATTTAAATTCATGTACAAATGAGCACGCATAAGCCACTGCAGGAATATGTGACACCCTAACAAAATGAATGCTATTAGAATTTAATGTAGAGACCGAAGCATGTAGATATTATATTTACTTTCTGTTGTAAATGGATACAACGTGCATGAGAGAAATTTTTCACCGCATACATAATTAGTCACTTATTCACGCAAAACAGTTTCAGAATCCCCACCGGGTGAGGACGGTGAACCAAGTGAGTTAGGAAGATATTTTTTTGGTAACTTCCATACTGACAGTTGAGTGTGAATGAGACAGCGCAGGGAGATTAACTTTCTTAGCACAACTGGTGGGTTAAATAACACATTTGTTAACAATTGGTCGGTAATGTGTATGATATTGTGGGACAGTTGGAGGCTGCGAGCCCGATGATTGGGGCGTATTGTAGCCGCAGGGCATTAGCTGATTATTCGGCGTTTTGTACTGTACCGCCTGTCGTGAAAAGTGGAGGAGTGCCATGCTTCAGTTTACGAAGATTGTTAACATGCATATACAACAGTTTGTTGTTTTCAAGAACTTGTTGACTAGACGCTGTTGATAAGTTACGTTGGCCTTACGAAAAAGTGCAATGCAATGGTTGCGATGGGTCAGGAAATCACCCCAGGTCTCCATGTCAGGGTTAACTTTGTATGCACGCCATGTTGCATCCCCTGTCGCCAGACATTTGCGAGTCCTGCTCTTTAGGATTGAAGACGTTTTTGTGGGCGGAGGGGGGCTTGGTCTCTGATGCTCTATTGACGATGTCGCTGAGTCTGTCAACGAACTATGTCCAAATGTTGTCAATTGGACTGTTGTTTAAGAATGCCTAAGCAGCTGCGTCGCTGACGTCTTTCAGTACGTGATCACGTGTGCTAGTATGAGTTTATTCCGAGTATTCATTTGGATACTCTGCATAACACATATTTGAACGTTATTGCCACAAGATCATTGAGACCTAATGGAATATCCATCAATAAGTTGTCAACCAGGAGCTCTTCATTCGCGAGCACGAGGTCCAATATGGATGGTTTGTTTGCTGTCCTGAATCTAGTGGGCGTGGTATCATGATTGTACAACAGAGTATAGCGATCAGTTCGTGCTAGTCTGCTTTGAACTGTTCACTGGGTGATGCCGATACCTCAAGATTGTGTCGATTGAATTCCCCGGATATGAGAATCTGGCTGTACCTAGTGCGTGTTGCTCTGTTCAGGACGCGTTCCAAGCGGGATTTCATTTCCGTAGTGGAGTTTGGGGAGCGGGAAACGACAACTACGAGTTATACGCTGTTGTGTCTTAGTCGGAGACGGCAACAGAGTGAGTCGGTAACGTGATATTTCAGATCAGCAAATATTGCACGTTGCCGTTCGTTGCGGTAGTATAGCAGAACCACAACTTATCTGCTGGGAACGTCGATCCCGATAAGTGACCTTCCGATAATTCCAAAGTCAGCATCAGTCATCTCTTGGTGTAACCAAGGTTTGATAATGGAAATTAGATCCCGTTATTAGTAACCTGACGTAGCTGAAGTTCGGTAAGTTTACTCTGGTGCCCTTGAGCGTTCGTGTACATACATGAAACTTACTCAGATTTAAGCAATGTTTCGGAGGTTGTGCAACTCATACGTGGAGTTTCGCCGACCAGTGAGTGGCCTGCGACTAATCGTTTATTCAGAGTGTACTTAGAGAAGGGTTTAACGTCTTATTCATGGTCTGCCTAGTTAGTCCGGTGTCTAATCTTCTAAGTACAGTGTAGGATTTCTGGTCCGCATCATCTTCTACAGGTTGTATGGGCTCATTAGACGCACTACGGATGCATTGTTCATTTATATATTCCATCGCGTTTGGTTCTTCAAGTGACATATGGTCTCTAGGAGGCATAACGATAACTGTCTTCAGCCGAAACTTATTTGGTATGCTATTAGATTATAATAAATAGCAACAAGCATGTGTGTTTTCATACTCTGTTGTACATTAAACTAAGAACCATGAGAGAGGAGTTTTTCACTGCATACATAATTCGTCACCCATTCACACAAAACAGTTTCAGAATCCTCACCGGGTGAGGACAGTGAACCAAGTGAGTTAGAAAGACATTCTTTGGTAACTTGCATACTGACAGTTGCGTGTGAATGAAACGGAGACTGAAATATGTTTCATAAAAATAACCTCGATGCTAATAACTGTAGTACAACAAATCGGTTTCCGACAGACTCTGGAACAATAATGTATTTCTTCCTGTCAATAATAATACGTGAAGACTATCTATGCTTCTTATGTGAGGAGTTCATGCACATTGGGTCTTGAAAGTCCTATATGATCTATTCCCAGGCTAAGACGCAGATGTCTCTCAGACCTCATTCAATTTATCCAAATTGTCTAAGATAATGATTCACGCCTAATGCGTCTTTCATCCCCGTTGCTGCGAATTCATACACTGACCGTCTTTGTCACCGAAACATTTGTAGATTTGACCAAGCATTCAGCTTCGAAACAGGAATTTTGGTCGCCGACCATACATGTTTTACAGGAATATTCCTCTTGCATTGCGTCACTATATATGGCCTCTGGTTGAACATTATCCTCATTTTTTCCGCTGTCTCTAACAACTCAATTCCAGCGGACATATATTGGAAATTTAAATAACATCTGAATTCAACCGCTTAGCTTGCCAACTTCGTCATCCGCGCCTCAGTACATTAATCTTCTTGATTTTAATTCCATACACAAATAACAGATTTTGTGACAAGTGCAATTTTCCCTAGGATAAACCTGATCCGATAGCATTTTATGTTTAAATATGTTTGCCATTTTTTACTCTCTTTAATGGCTATTGCCTGAATGTAGCTAATGAAAAATTAAAACTCGTAGCTCTCAGTTTTAATAATTTTTCAATGTTTAATTTGTTCAATTTTTGCAAACCTTTCTTTTATTTTGGGATTTTAACTTTTCTAACTATATTCTACAACGTCTTTTTAATTTACCTACCAAAACGTCCTTGCTCGCAGTGTTATATTCTTTGTGTCATGTTCGCAATTTTGGTTGTTTAAATTGCATGTGTTTTAACTGGTTTTCTGATAATTGGGTCTATAACCGAACCTAAAATTTAAGCAATTACTTGAACAGATTCGCGTTCAATCTGTTACGAATCTAATGAGTTTCCGGTTTTAATTCTGGTCAATGTCCCAAATAAACAACATGGATCGTCGACCAAGGATGATAAAGATAAGGTATTGTTACTCTCGAAAAATTTAGTGTGAAATTTTTGCGTTCACTTCGCTTCATGCTGCTCAGTAGTTTACTGTCTAAGTCCATCTTGAGTGCATTCCGTATACCTGTAGAATAAAATTTCCGACTCCGTAGAAACTCGTAGGGAGACATAAGCTACTGTTTGAATAATTGTTTTTCAATAAACTAGTCTCCATGTATTTATAAAATCACCTGATTATATCTGTATTTTGAAATGACTGAGCTTGTCCGCAAACAACTGAAACATTAAAGCACTTTAATTTCAAAAACGCAAATCTATATTCTGCGCAACTGCCTCGTGTGGATAAGTTCGTGCAAAATCCAGAAGAAATATAATCAACCGGCACTCAGTCTAAGCTATTTATTTTCGGCCATCAGGAATGATTTGACTTATATCCTTCACCCAATAGTTGTTGAGGTCTCGCGTTTGTCAGGAGTAATGGTCAGCAAGCCAAGATATATGTGATTGAACTGCTCGAACCAGCTTTGCCGACTCATATAATCCATGACTCCATGTTAAAGTTCTAACTCCTTTTATCACCCCCGACTAATGCAATTAATAATATTTGGGAAGGATGGGAATATAAAATTTTGGTAAGCACATGTGGTACCATTTCGATTTATAGCACTTTCCATCCTACTGTGTTTGTCGATGGTTCATTGGAATCCTGTCTGTTGGACGTGTTAGTTGGAGTGGATTAATGACAAGTGAAATTGTCGAAAACTGTTACGCTTACGGATTGCCTTGACATTGCCGAATCCATATGAGCCAAATCCTTAGTGGATTTATCTTTTTGGAAGAGTACAGGGTAGATGTTAAAATGCTCCTTGTGCCCGTCCTGTGGAGTTGAATTCTGTGGACATCTGTTCTCCATACATCGACAAGGAGTAAAATGTCAGCCGTAAATTACGGAGTCGTTGTTGGCACATATATAACGGCATGACCAGATAGTCTTTTGCCCACAGCAGATGTTTCGCGAGGCGGAATACATGTTTTCTCTACAAATGTTTCTCGAATAGCCTGCACACATTTCGTGATACCTTCACTCCAGTCAAAAGCAGTAACGGGAGCTTAAGAACTAAGAAGGGAGCGAAGTAAAACATCTACGAATGCGTCATCATATTACTTGCTTGGTATCCGGTAATGTGTCTTAGAAAGGGTGTCCAATGTCTATTAAAATCATGCATTATTACACGCTTTAATGTGCAGTAAGCAGAACCCAATCTTTTGGAATTCTTCCATTAACCAGCTCTATCCACTAGATTGCAAACTGTTGGTTTGCCACCATTCGCCTTCTTAGTTAGCGGAATTTAATTTAGCTTAGCCAATATATGACTTTCGTATATTTAATTACACTGTTCATTGCTCCTCTCTTTCAACAGAATATATCAATGCACCTGGAAATTAAACGCAACGTGCAGCAGAAAACAGCACATTTTGCATAAACTTAAAAATTATTACTTGCCGCAAATTTCACTACAAATAATTTGCTTACGCCGCCTGCATTTTTGTTGTTTTGTTCCGAGAAATCCATTAATTTCCATCACGTTAGCTGATATGACTAACATTGCCACTGCAGGGATGTATCACAACAGTATGTCCTGTATCCAAGAAATTCAAGGATTTTGAAACCGAATGCATAGTTTCGTAGCTGCGTTTGGCTGTTAGGAATGGAGTTAACTTCCAATTCAGGGTAATCAGTTATCTTCCAATTACCAAAAAATATGGTGCCATTTTAGCCGTAGTATAAACATCCACATCACAGCTTCCTCAGTGTTTCAATACGACTGTAAGAATACACACCAGACCAAAGATGGCGCTCTCTGGATCTCTAAGACATTTCAATATATATAGTAGCCAAATAGGCAGAAGTACTAATGCAAACGTACCTGATGATTGGAATTTTCTGCAGCTTGAGTCACTGGGCTCTCTGAATTGCTACATATTTAGTGGACTCTATAGATAATTTGCGTTTCTTGACAAAATGTTTCAATAAACTACACAAGTGTCCATAGCAGTAGATACCGTATAAAATCCGAAAGGTCTGATTTGGTAAGCGACAGTGTAGGTTGGCCCAAGTTAACTGAATGAATACGAGCTCACAGAACAATGAAAATAAAGCATGGGAAGTACGTATAACGACGGCCAAAGGCATAAATCTAACAGGTTCGGTAATTTGGTCAGGACGAGTCGTTGATAAATACATCTCTCGTCGGTGCGAGATACAGTTCAATAATGACTCTAATGAAGTTGTACAGAGGCATAGAACAAAATAGATAATTCAAAGTTAAATTTGGAGAACCCACTGTGCGTTTGGATTGCGACACACACACCCTCTATTGAGACCGCTGTTTATTTGGTGGTAGACCTTGGCCATTCCGAATGCAAGATATTTCGATGTTGCTCCTCCGAAAATGGACTTTTGTTCAATTTGTTTAACTTAGCTCCTTAACACGTTTTCAAAGCGGTTTACCCGTTTGTGTTAAACTGCGTAATAACTGGCAGTAAATATAAACGTGCATACAGTCGAACGCCCAATGGAAGCAATACAGCCAGCCGTGGAACCGGCTTCTGTGTGTAGTGCCTCGAAACTTTTCATCCCCCAATTCCACTATCCGTGTTCCGGTGAGACTTAGCCAACGTTGCCATTTATGTGCATTTTTATGTGCATATAAAAGAAAATTTTAGCAATCCATTGCGTTTTATATTTTAATGGTTTTGAAGTAGGCACATTGACTACTCACTAATGAGTTCGTAATAATACACCTCGCGTGAGCGCACTGATGATCTTGGAAGCAATAATCCGCCCCTTCTGAAAACCGGCCCATTCGTAACAAAAACTAGCAAACAACGAAAATACAGAATAGGATGCAATGAGCAAAAAAGGTAAACTGTACATTTCTCCTTAGTAACAGTTACAGTTCGGCGGATCGTCCGGCTCCTTATGTGCACGGTCATTGCAGAAAGCAAAAAACATAGAAGACATTATGATCAGTGCAGCACCCAGAAGGTTGTGCTGATAGATCCATCAGTTGCGTTTGCTCATTACGCACAACAGTTCACATCAGAACTGACTTCGTGGAACTCTGAGAACTTTTAGGTATCCGCGAATTGTTGTCTCGGGGAACAGGACTGTAAGTTGGGAATGCAGCTCAAGTGGAAACAACTTGCGAAGAAAAAGTGCCCTTCAATTAGCTCATAAGTTTGGTTGCGCGGATCTTTCTTGCTGTCACAGTAAAACATTTCTCGGGTGTTGATAAGAACACAAATCTTCAAAATCCTCCTGTAACTCAATTTTGCTGTGTTCTTTAACGATATCTGACGGGTAAGATTGAAAAATATGATTGCTGGTGTCCAAGCCAAATTCATCTTGCATGTATTTCATGAGATAGACTAAAAGTGGGATGGAACAGGTAGAGGAAAATGTCTGCTTCATCAAGTTCTGTTAAGAGTTCACATTAATATAATCCCGTGGACGATTAAGTAAATTGTACGTGGAAAGATTCGCTATGCAAGACACATTCCTTAAATTGCACCCTTTTCAAACAATTTCTTCCCGGTTATCACATGACGACTTTGTCACATACTATTTGCTGGTAGTCGATATCTCTTTCGCCGCAGATCTCTTACTTTTAATTGCATCTTTGAGCGGCGCACCTACAATCCGTTAATATTAACTTTAGGATGGCCATAGGAAGAAATATCTTGTTTACTCTTGAAAGACGGCAAACCAAAGGCTGGAGAGCTTCAGTGTCAGGTGGCTTCAATCCGTTAACTAATGGATTCGATTCTAAATACAATGAGCACACCAGAGTTTCGCCAAACCAATGAACCACGTGATCCAAATTACACTTATATGAAAAAGGTTTACATTACGCTACATACACAGGAGAACAGAACGACGGGAAATCCTGCTACTGATTAACTCATGCCATAAAGTGATACCTCTTGGCAATCGTGTTTGCAATTTTACATCAGATCAAGAAACCGCTCAATGAATCCAACTTGAATAGGCCTAACTCACAGGTTACCGACTCATATGTTTACTGATTCAGCTGTACGTGCTGTAGCAAGTACATTGACTGAATCGAGAGAAGGCTATCAACTAGGATCATGGAACACATTCCACGGAACTCAACGTCGAGTGGTCCTAAATTTCCTGCCAGATCAACTGCCAAGCATCTGCTTAATAGCAGCTTAAGCGAAAACTCGCGTAACGCATTCACGCTTATCGGAAGGCAGAATACTCTGAGCTTGCCTCGATTTGCCGAAGCTTCCGCTATCCATCCACTGAAGCGAAACTCATGCAAACAACCCGAATTTTTGGTCAGCCTCGCCTTATATTGATGCGGCGTGTTGCGCATCATTACAAGCGATGGCATTGAATTTCACGGCGTCCCATTGATTCCCTTATTTATCTACTGCAGTTGCATTCCTTTAACCCTTTCAATGTTTAGGTGCAGGCGGATGATTAATCAGACACGTAGTAATCTTAATTTTGGTTATCACTCTCAAATGTTGTTCGCTCTTGCTATATTAAAAGTATGCTAATGAGTTGACAACAATTCTAATACCACTTGCTAACTTACCAAATAACCATTGTTTCACACCTTACTTCGCCCATCAATCTGTACATTGTTTGGCCACTTCAACTTTTATGCAACCCTGCTTCGGATGCAATGTGTATTTGATTGCTCACTCACGATGGATCATTTTTTATCAGGAGACCTAGTGATGTCTGTGGCTGGTCACCCCCAGCACGATATACTGTCAAGTCAAGTCAACAATATTATTTATGCACCCATATTCATCTAAAACACACGCTATGGGAACAAACAAAATTAAAGATAAATGTGACAAATCCATATGGTGCACCAGCAATTTGAAAAGTTTGCAGCGATGACGTCATCGATTCAGTCTGGCAATAAGATCGGGTTTGACTACACCTTGATCCCTCAGAAAACGTGACAAATCGGGAACAACAGACGTACCGTTACCTTGTGTGCATGTATAAATGGCTTTGTACGTTTGTCTGGTAGAAGACGTCGAGATAAGTTTGGATAATGCACAATGCAGAGGGTGCCTATCGTATTTTGGACGCCCACTTTTCGCAAAAGAAAACATGATTAGACAAAATTATATCAATAAACATTAGCATGGAAATGCCGCTGCATCGAGCGAGATGCTTCAGTGACCTGTTATTCAGTTTGCATTTCCCTTTTAAGAGTCCAAGAAATATTGCAGGTGCGAAATACGTCTAGTGCGGTATTACGCAAGCGGGGACAAACCGTGAAATCAAATAACGAGGCGCGGATGAACACCTAAGTCGGGAGACGTAGATTAGTCTTCTGACTTTAATAAATGTTTTACTAACTTGATGTGACCACGTGAGATCCCGACTTTGTGTAACTCCGAGATATTTCACGAATCTAGAGGTTGTTTAGACAGACACTGTCAATGCTAAGATGCAGGATGTGCATCAGGAGCTGTTGATAACAATGTTCTCCGGACAGCGAGAAAACCACATATTTACACTTTGATTTGTTGTGTGATAGGCAGCGGGACTTGGACCAGGTGGTGAGGTTGTCCAAGAAGCATTACATTTTGGCCAATGAATTTGCGGTATGCTTGTGTACGCCAAATACCATGTCATCAGTATATTTAAGCAGGATGGTTTCTTTTGGAGTGGGAATGGATTTAATGTGGTTAGAAAATATGAATGGCCCGAAATAGCTCCCTGAAGAACAACTAAATTTGTGGTGAGTGAGGAACAGCGCAAATGTTCAAAATCCTCCTGTAAATCAATTTTGCGGTGTTTTCTATCAGGATATCTGCCGAGCAAGATTGCAAAATATGAGTATCGCCATCCAAGTTAAGTCCGTCTTGCTTATAATTCCTGAGCTTTTCATTTATTGTTGGATTTGTTCCCAAGATATCATAGTTCTTTTTGCATTGACGCATGAACATGGAAAAATTGATTACTGACTAAAGTCCAGATGTCGCATTTGGAAATTCGTTCCATAACGAAAATCGGCTGAGAATATATGTTGCTTGCTGCCACTTAATTTTGCAATCACAGTATTATTTTTGTTCCCTGCGCGGTACATTGCCGGAATTTCAGCTGTTTTACAATATCAGAAATAGGTTATCGGTAATTGTTTTGAAACACACCGCGACGTTAACCCTCAGTATACGCAGCCATAAAGAAACAAGGGTTATGGTAATGCATCCATTTGCATATAATGTGGTGGAGTTTATTAGGAAAAATTGATACTTTAAAGCTGTGCTAGCTTTGACCTTATAAAGCAATTGATCATGGACCTTTACTATTGCAATGGACGCGCTTGTATTTTCTATGTGGCTATAATTTACTGTTCCAAATAAAGGATTTTAGGAGAAACGCGTTGCTTCTTCATGGTTGAGTTCCAATATATCAAAAGTTTAGCTATTTCAATACTGAACCTTTGCGTCACGTAGGGTATGAAAGCGTCATCGACAAGCGTAAGCGAACCCAATTTACCTACACATATGTAGAATGCCATTGGACGTCTGGCGATACAAAATGACATCTTCCAGCTAGAACACCACGAATCGGGTGATTGTAAGTCATATTTGATGGTAATGTGCTCATCAATTACAAAGTGGGTAGCAAGATGCAAAACCCTTTGTTATCAGCAGTGAATAAAAATGGATATACAGAGAAAAATACCTCTAAAATCCGTCCAAATATGATATAATAAAAGACTTAGGACAATTGTATTGCGCCATTTGTGCCTGGCTTAGATGTACTCGCGATATTTTGGACTTGGGCTACAAGAAAAATGCTAGTGACTTAAAGATCGAAAGACGAAGGCCGGTGTTGCTGTCACGAAATGCATTTAAATTTGCTATGATGTACGCATGTAGAATGTGACAAAATTTTTTATATGTTAGGGTAAAATACTATAAGGCATAAACCGCAGTCAAACGAGCTAATCAGGAGGTTAATATAGTCGATCTGACGTGAAATACAGGATCGTGAACTCAGAAAGATTCCTTGTGAGCCGTTGTAGATTGAAGTACGTATTCATGGATGATACTTCCTCTCGTTATTCAAAGAGCCTGCTTTGTAACGTGAAGCCAAACCAGCCTTTCCAGTGTGCTGTCACAATACCGGCTTAAGAAGGTAAGAAAAAAGCTGCAAAGGCATATATGAAAATATTGCAGCCTGCAAGTTTTACCCGGGTTGATGTAGATTTTTAGATTCATCATATGATGATAATTTAGCCGAAAAAATACGAAGTGAAATACCACAGCGATTAAATTCCCCTGTGCACAACTTAGCGACGGTAAGCAAAGGGATGGAGTTGCGGGTATCAGTATTGATGTTGAAGTTAGAGCAAACGTATTTGTTAAATACATCACTAGTCTGGGATGGATGGTTTCTCGGACGGCTGAAAAGGATATAAATAGGGGCACCGCTGTGGTCTTGAATCTTCTTTCTCTCATTTTGGAACGTTCGCTTATTTTATTAGAGATACTGAATGCTTACCTTTCCTCAGTTATGTACCAGTTTTTTAAATGCTGTGCTGCAGCTTGTTGATGACCACTTGGTGGTATTAACAGGAAAACGCCCCCCTTTGTAAGTAGCATCCATAGTTCGCACGAGTCTAGGAGCGAATCTATCGGGAATGGAAATAAATTTCACTGTACGAGGAATACGCTGTTACCTGAGAGGTAGCAGAGTGTTCAGACAACCTTCAATGCTTTTGTTGAGCGCATCAGCAGCCAAATACGCCTCATTCACAGGAAAGTCTCTTGTTGTACATGTTATAAAGGAGTGAAAGGCGATCTCCGCTGTGGACCATTGAATGGTTGTATAGAACCGTGGCTTGCGCAGGGTTGGGTTCAGCGCGTGGCTTTTTGACGGACAGTAGAACCATCCTAGTATCACTAACCAGAACTACGTCCAGGGGAACGGCAGAAATTTAAGACAGGCTTCGTGTACGGAATAAGTCAAGGATGTGATTTACCCAGATGTGCTAATGCAAATGCTGCTTCCATCCCAACATATTCCGAGAGGAAATCAGGTTTGATTATTGTTGTGATAGTTTAAGATGTCCATGTAACATTGGGAAGGTTTAAGTTCTCTCAGAATATTTCGCGGTTCGTCGATTGTTCCACCTGGAGACAAAGATGTGATACAATTTTTAACTCACCTGCACTAGTGAAATGAACGAAACCTAAAATTATCAATTGCTCTCTATAAAATTGGTCTGGGAGAAACAGCATTTCCACTTGCCGTGAATTTTACAGCGAATTTCTAGTATTTGATTGTGAGTTGGCGATACCAGTTTCTAAATCAGAGAATCCTCTACATTCCCGGAAAAGCATTAGGCTGCATTATAAAGCTGTTTGGGCATCACCAGAATTGCGCATGACTAACGGTTCCTTGCAATGCGGGTAAATAGCTTGTACCACTGGACCACGGAGAACAGTGTCGGAACGTCATGATTTGCAAGCTAACTGCGATATAGCGCATTTTATCCCCAACTGTCATGCGTGTTACGAACGTTGCGGAGGACAGTGTCGGCCCCCAAATACACAACGATCGCTGACAGTAGCTGATGCGATGAACTCTCAATAAAATACCCTAAGACCTTCGGTTGATTAGTGCATGTATTTGAAGGACTAGGTTGTCAAGAAACAAATTTAGTATATTGGCGCTAATTAGCGACCGATAATATTTTTCAATAAGCAAGAATATTTGATCATTGTGAAGTTCATTGTTATCGACAGCGTACTGCTGACGCTCAGGCAAGCTGTATATGCCTCTATCATAGAATGTGCTTGGCTGGCTCTCAAACTACTAGGCAAATTACTTTTCGATATCGTTGTAACCATCGAAGATGTTGTGTTTGAGATGATTTTATTTCAAGTGAAAATGGTGGTAGTTTGTTAGAGCAAGTTCTAGACTAAATGATGGATGTATACAATGTTCGATACCGAGCTAGTGAATCTTAATACGCACTATGTTTACCACATGACGAAGTGAAATTTTATGTAGGCAAATACTTTAGACGGCTTTTGTACGGTTTTTTGTTGTTTGCCGCTCATCTTTTGCGATTGTTGGCAGCAGATATCGGCAGAAACCGTGGAAGTGTAAGGTAGTGGTTTCCAATAAATGACCTTGCGCATACCCCACCAGCTCGACGGCACACATTTTACAGCACAGTTCGACTTTCGGAACTTGTACTAGCGTTTCATCTGCTGCGATCCACCAACAATCCCTGCATTGGTTGCCCTGGAGCACCCACGTACCCTTTATTGGATGGCATCGTTCGGCCGTTGATGATTGAGTCCTTTGGGGGGCGATGTAATTGCGGTGGTCCAACGGTTCTAAATTCGGGAGGTTTAGTTGCAGGTATGGAATATTGTTCGACGCCCAAACAAGCTTTCAGACTAATCTTTTGGACACCGCTCGACATCACCTATTTATAAAATTAGATAATAGGAAACAGATAAGAAATGTAAAATTTAATCACTTTGAAAGATTTTATGAAAATGCTGAAGACAATTTTGGAAAATAAAACCTTAACTCGCTTTCTCAGATTGCCTGAAATGTAGGGTGCTTATAGTCTTTGACTGTAGTAGAAAACGGATAGTTCAGAATGGGTTTATATTTCTGCAAGGCACTCCCACAATAGAGTTTTTATGCCTTTGGATGGTCAGAGAAATAAAACGTGGCAATAACTGCCGATGAGTACTTTGATGAGTGATGAAATTTGATAGAGATAATAAGCAAAATAAGCAATGCTTCCAAAGTGAGTTGATCAGTCACATGCAGTCTGGATGGTGCTGTATGTGTATACTCGCTTTTTGGCAGCGTTATCGCCCCAAAGCATAGAAGGACTTTGGAATAACAACTGCACCGAAATATTGTGCTAGATCCAGGAGTTCAACAGAGTCCGCTGCGTTTACTGCAGGGATAAGGCGAAAGCCTGCGTGCTGCCTGTTAGTCAAATTAAGGTCTAAAGCAAATTTACTGGATGGTATTTGTAGTAATCCATATACAGATTGCTTTAGCTGAAATAGTCTGTCGTTTCATAAAATGTACGGTTTTCTCAAGGATCTGTCAAATTAAGTTTCTGTGGGGCTCGCTTATTGGAACACCCATTCAGGTGGACAGAAGTATGTGGTGTCGATCGAATTCAACATTAATGACCTGAGCGTTCGCCATGTGTTACTTTACTATTTCATTGTTTCGCCGTGGACATTTATCTGAATGCATGATATTGTGGTTAGTTTTAGGTCAACCTCTTGTGCATTGATGTTCAGTAACTGCTTTATAGAAATTTCCATTGTTTTGGATTTCATAGATGGTTGATGGCTGCTGCGCTTCATATTATTAACCGGAATTTGTACGGCGTTTTCTGCTTTTTCTACGTTTTTTTGGAGAGTCAGAGACTTTTATTGTACTAGTGGATACGGTGTGCTGATTGTTTGCAGGTACATTTTGTGTAAGAGTGTCGGTTTTGTGGTTAACGATGGGTCCATGCGCATATTGGTTAGTGTAAAAAATTTTCAGTAGCGGCTGTAGCGAAGCGCTATGCAGATCGTACACAATCGTCTGACTGTCAAAGTACTCTGTGCGTAACTTTCTATCAGCAACTACCTTCAGAATCTTAAAGACTGCATTAGCAACAGCGCGATCAAGCTTTTAATAGTCCCGCTGCCAGTCACTATATTACGAACTTTGGATATGTTTGGACAGGTTTAGTGCTGAACGTTCACTTTAAACCTTACATAACCCCACTATGTGCTAACAATATTTCCATTCGTAAGAAATAAATGTCGCAAGCTACGAAAGGAAATTCGTCAGGCCCATTAAATACCACACTGCTATTATATTAACGCATTCTTTCTATTGTTTCCGTGATAATAAAGACGTCTTCCTTAGCCTTAGACTAAACATAGGTTCTAGTGAACATAGACAGATAGAGAGCTATTGAAAGACCATTCTTTGTTTAGGATTATTCAGCTAAAATTGGAAAATAACTTGACAAGCACACCTGACAACTGATCAGCGACACATCTGGTATGCGGTTTGCCTCAGTTGAATTATTGAATTGCGATAAAGTAGATGTAGATAGAAATGTTGAGCTCGTGTACACGGAACAAAAGTCACACGCTGTAACATTTTTTATGTTCCTGGCTTCCAAGAGTTATATTTCAAGTGTCTTTATTTGTAACTTAAATCAAAACACCTTGCTACACCACAGAAACATTTTAGGACCACAGCACATAAACTTTTAGAATTTTAGAGACAAAGCAAAATTTTCCAAAAAAGAATTCTTATCCCATGTGTTACATGAAATATTCGGCGCACGCAGTAGCATAGAAACAAAAGATAGAAAATAACAGGGGAGTATTTTCTGGATTTGCGGCTGTAGTATAATTATCTCTCTAAAATGGCCTAATACGTATTCCTCCTTCGTGTTTTTGTTCTATCGAATCTGGTAACGAAATACGAAATACAGTATCTGATGGTAGAAACGCTCAGCTTACTCATCGGATTGTGCTACCTTGTTCTCTTTGAATGTATCGAAATGCGTAACAAAAATAAGTACTTTGGGGACATTATACATGTCATAATTGCATAGATTGCTATGGTAGTCTTAAGCAGCTGCTCATAGTTTTCAACCTCGTGATTGCCCAGGAAGTCGTGAAACACTGAAATGAAATTAAGCCTAGCGGCTGTATTGGTCCTATCCAGTTTCCGTAGGAATTCAGCATATGCTTTTAGTTTCTTTATCTGTAGTCCAAGAAAGATACTAGCAATTATTTTGCCACTGGTAGTTGTAGGAAAAATTTGAAGGCACCCGGCAACATTTATGTTTGATGTATTTATTTGAAACACTCTAAATGAGACAGAGCAAGAGGCGTCTACTTGTTACTATTATGAAACCACCCAGCTTTGAGGCACGCAAGGTAGTTGAAAGTAAATTAGCGTCTTTCATTTGGGTTACAAATGATTCATATATCCTTGAATAGACCAACAACATTTTTGCATAAGCACAACATTTTTCGTTTGTCAAGGCAGTTGGAAAAGCTCTGGTGAAACCTTCTTTAATTCATTCAAGTATTTGCCCTCATTGTGCATAGAAGTCTGGAGCGCATCATTGAACCGTGTACCCCTAAGAGCTGTAGTTAAGTCTTGGGGCTTTTTGATTAGGGAAGTGCGGCTTACTCTCATCCGCCGTAGATGCGAAATTTCATTCACGGCTCACTTTACTCCTATGTGCCAAGCTGTAAGTAAAAAGTATACACCTTAAAACATAATGCACGATATCAACATGGAGTATGACACAGTTACTGAATTCCCTGTTCTAAATGTTCCTTAAAATTTGGAATTTTTCCAAAATGTAACTCGTTTGCTTGCTATAAATCATAGAGTGCACTAACTAAAGCGTTAACAATAATGCAAGCAACAACTGTACAACTTGCCTATAAGTTTCCTCGTAATCTTTGTATGTAAAATGAGGTAAACATGACCTTTTTGATCACCGAGAGAAGTACAAAAGTGCTTTTTGCATGCCCGCATCTTTGGTTGATATTTAAAAAGAGTACATTTGTGCTTACGAAGAGAGCCAATACATTAGATCTGGTTGATAAACAGATAGACTAGTGGTAACTGCGACAAATCTTGCATCAAAACTGCTACCAAATTAAATAAATAAATAAATAAATAAATTGTATATTTACCGACGGACGGTACACGGCCCCATAAGTGGGAGCGATCATGTGTATAGTGAACACGTTTCATAACATTAAATAAAAGTTTACTAATAGCATTTCGGATCATGATTACTTTTCCTTGAGTCATAGACCCGCGCAACTCATATGTAAAATTTACGGATGTTTGTATCGTCAGGAGTAGATAATAAACGAAGGGACTATTAGGCTGCAAGGACACAGGATTTGGTATGGTATGTAATGACATGTAGTGGGTAAGCTAGCTGTAAGCTATTATCAAATGTTTTTTATACCAACTTCTGTCAGTGTTTCTAGTGTTTGCTGTGAGTCAAATATCTTCAGAGCATTTGGTATAGTGAGGAAGGTCTGAAGGAGATTTCGAAAGGTGACATGGCTTGTACACATGCGTATCTGTAGGGGTAGTTTGTTCCACAAATAAGTGTATCTCACTAAGAAGAAATTCGATCGAATTTTATGACTTGAAAGGTTTGTACGTATCAAGAAGCCGCCATTACGTGTGGGGTAGACTGCAGTCTTCCGCAGTTCAAGTGCGGTGCTGTCTGCGTAAATTCGTTGGTTTATAATGTTGTAGAAGAGAACGAGGTTGTTTTTTAAGCGTCTCAGCCAAAGTGGATCCAGCTGCAGTCTTCGACAGCGATCATAATAAGTCAGGTTTGAGCAGCGTCCCATGAGCAGTTTGGTAAATGATCGTTGGACATTTTCTAGAGCCGTTCTGTCTTTCTTCCTCAATTGGCTGTGAAGGATAGTACAATACTCCAGAGTCGGTCGAACGATTGTCTTGAATGATTCAAGTCGTACTTCAGGTAGGGAGAAAGTTCTGGTGATATATCCGCATAGCTGCCTCGCTTTCGCAACCTGATAAAGAACATGTTCGGAGAAATTGAAAGAGTTGGAGTACCTAATTCCTAAGTCCCGAACTGACTCAGACGTTGGGATCACGTTTCCGGCAAGTATAATGACTTTTCCACCTTAATGTCAATATAAGAGACTCCACTGAAGCTAAAACCTTAATCATAACACAAAATATTCGCCAAGGAGGCACGAAAGTTGGTGAAGCTTCTTAAGACGTGGAATCCAAAGCACTTCCATGCTTCCATTGAACCTAGCTAAGTGCAAGATGATGCATCTGCGTCACCAGCCGGTGAGCGTTTGAAATCTTGGAGACCATATCTTGGAGAAGGTTTCTCAGGAGCCTGACCGGGGTGTGCTGGCACAGCAAGAACTCGTGTGTTCAGAAAACACAGAAGGCGACTAAAACCGGCAATCAACACTTCGGCCTGTTTCGCAGACCCTTCGCTCGGTGTGAACCCGCAATCCTTCCCTACGTGCGACAGCAGGTGGTATATGCTATCTAGGCTTGACAGTGATGGTTTGAAACAGGATCCCGATGACCTCGAGACAAAACAACGAACGGCCACCACGAACGTCAGGGGACTCTTTCATCTGCCCTAACAGTTTAGACTGAAATCTCTAAGCATGTACAGCAGTCGATATGGGCTTTTGCGGGAGGATCTCATTATGGTTTACCAAATGCTGTAGAACCTAAACTACATTTGCCACTTGCCGCTAGAATTAAACCACAACACTAACCTTAGAGTTAATCCTCTGAAGCTGACAATTCAGTATAGCCGGATTGAATGTCGTAGAAATTTCTATTTCCTCCGCGTGTGCCAAACTTGGAACGCCCTCTCTAATTATGCCGTCTGTGCTCCCAATCTTGCGATATTTAAAAAACCAGTTGACGATGCATTTCTTTGTTACGTTTAATTTTTTGACTTGTTAGCCAGAAGCTACAAAACGCAATCAAACGATGTCTTGCCATACTCCCAACCAATTGATTTATGGATTTATACGTTTAACACGCGAACATCTTTGCTATTCTACATAAGTCTATGATGAGTCCACCAAAACGCTTAGCGCTTTATCATGCAATTCACTTGTCGCAATAATTTGCATCCCACGGTATTTGTTATGCAATGCCTTTTTGCCCGTAATAAACCATTGTTCCATAAAATTCAAACCCTGACATTAGAAATTGGCATAACAACATGTGATGTATGTCTAATGTGTGAAGGACAAAACTTATTATACAACGCCTTTCAATACTAATACCAACCAGCACATTTGCTCCCAAAGCGGAGGACAAAGGAAACTACTCCGACATTCCCGTCAGTCTGAGGGAGGTTCAGAATTGTAAACCATCTATAAAAATGCAGTTTCAGCCGGTACCGCATAATATCCCCTCAGCGGTCATTAACTTTAGGGTAAAACATGCCTTTATTAATGCTACATGTCTTTACATTATCTCTAAATAGTGAGTGCTTCCAACCGCATTGAGAAAACTCGATAATAGCACTAAAGCACAAACGTGGCTAACGAACAGCAATGCCAAAATATACTCCTATTATTCATACCGCGGCCTCCTCTAAGGCTCTGGGGCGAATCATTAGGAATGTTATTCTTCCATTCCTTATAGGTCTAAATCTGCTAAGCAGTATGCAACACAGCTGCTATAACAAGCGATCCAGCATAACATGTCAAGTACAATGCTTTGGCCATGTAACGTCCGCCATTTACAGTGGCATGCCAGTCATCATCTTTCTCCTGGGCATTCATAAGGCCTTCGATCGTGCGTCAAACAAGCTGTTGCTATCAATCCAGCACTCGTAGGGAATCAGCAACCCAGTGTTTAGCTGGTTCAAATTTTATTAGCATACCGGACACGAAGTGTTAAAATCGGCCAACACCTGTCCTGTTCAAACGAAGTCACAAGTTGTATCGTCCAAGGAAGTGTGCTTGAACTACTTCTCGTTCTAATCTATATTAACCCCATATGTCACTATAAAATACTATACAAGTTAAAGGACGGTTGGTCAACGCAATCATCGATGTAAATGTTATCACTGGCATAATCACTGCGCTACGCCCATTGCAAAATCTACGAGTAAATGCTCGTCTCCTAATGGTGCCGGGAAACAACGTGGGTTGTAAAAACATTGTAGCACACACTTACGATTTGAATCCAGATTTGTCGAAAAATGCGCCAGCTGTTTTACTTTGTAACGTTTTAAATAACTCTTAACAAACTATTCAATGGGATATTTAAGGCACAAGAATCGAAATCGCATTTCGCGACCGACCAGTTTCATCCTCATTTGGACTAGTTAGGTGGAGGTAGCCTGATATTTGAGTGGAACTAGGTACCTACTGCTTGAAGGCCATCGCTGTGATCACTAGGCAATTGTGTTTTGCGAGAAATCGACGTGTTTAGAATAGCAAAGGCTGACTTCAGCTTCAACTCAGACCACAAGTAAGGTTGAGTGTAGCAATTGCAGACGCAGGACAAGTATTTCAAAACCGAACATTTAACTTCTAACCGCTGTGTCCAGCAATGCCTGCGGAGCTCAATGTCTTAGGGATCACGGCGATAGGCGCCAAACACTATGCGCCGCGTTTTACTCCCAACTCGGTTATCTCTACTTGATGAGTTCAAACCAGGACGAAACCGTCGGTTGATGATGTCGAGGAACACCACAGGAACCCTCCACTTCTAATGCAGTCTCAGTGATCGGCACGTCAAAGTCAACCGAGGCCACAACTGAGCTTGTGTGTCCCTATCCAAGACAAACGACGCGTACACAAATCCGCACATTCAAGTGCAGCATTGTTTATTGACATCACCGCAACCATACTCTGGAAAATGGCGTTAGCAATGGCCGTGCTCTGGGATTCCTAATTGTGAATTTCTTGATAACCCGCTTTTGGTTACATAAAACTATCGTACATCACTATCTTATTCGGCTGAAAGTCTTTTTAGATTGAAATATCGCGGGACATTTTGAAATCGCGATGCGTTTCCACTCTCACAAGCTGTGTTTCTTCCAACCGCCATGTTATGATAATTAACTGAAATGTGTGTATAGGAAGGGTACTATTTTGCAAGGAAACAATGTGCTGTATGGAAGATTGTTCTTTGGAAGGAAATTTGGGAAGCATGAGCATACCTGGCTTTTCTTAAGCAGAAATCCTTTTACATTTAGATAAAATTAATGAAGTAACGACCACCATCAACACCCGAAAGTATTCGCAGCTTGGCATTATTTTAGTACAAGTGACATGATTTCATGTGGAGGTGAATGGCGCAATTTCAACCATGGAATGTTTCCACTGCTTTCGAGTAGACCATCATCGTGTCTTTTAGAACAGTGGTGCTAGCGTCAACACTTACACTAACACTTCCTGGTGCATATCTACGTGCGTTTTTTTGCTCCTCTTCGCAATATATTAGCTGCATAGTTTTCCGTTGCAAGTCAAGATATATTACTTGGTACTGCTCAGGGTGTCTGGCTTACATCTTTAGTTCCCTCACGACCGAAAACCGAGGCGGAGTATTTGTACGTTGCGTTTGCTGTGAGTGTCATAGAACATCGACTGTGCCCCCATGTCTTATGGATGTTGATGTTCGCAAATTTGACCCCACATTTCGCCCCAGTGTTTGACCACAGAACATCGCAAATTTCCTTAATATATTTATTGAGGTGCTGGATTTGGTTTTCATTAGCAACGTAAAGCTGTTCTCCGTGTGCACTAGCGGGCCGCTTGGCAACTCTAATAAAGCAATCTTTAATATGTGTCCCCTAAGGGGGCTACACGTTGTAGCGACTGCAAGTTTAGATGGGGAAATCTTCCACACATACTATGAACCAACAATGAAAACCGGTATCGTCGACCGAGTCCAGTACAATTTTGCACACTAATGTATTCCCGTATTGCTATCAGTTGACAAGCTACCTGAAATTCTGTTCAGATATTTGGTTCCCATTCCCATGTTTTCGGTGCTATTTTCTTCCCGCAACTGAAGCTGTTGCATAGACAGAAGGAGAAAGCTTTGAAAAGAAAAGACAGCACTTCCGTAAAGTTAATTTCTGTCATACTAAGGGGTGAGTTCCGCCGTCATGACAACGTGTGCGTACAAGATGTACTCGGGAAAATTAGCTGCGATAAAATTTGGAGGAGGTTTAAAAATAATACAGGCAAATCAAATTCCAAGGTATTGGTAGAAGTACTGAACCACGACTTCTGCAAGTGCTACGACAATTCGATCTCTGACTACTACTTTATCCCACCTCAAATTTCTAAAGGCTGGCTGCTCACTATCGACATTAGCACTGTGCACACGTTACTGAAACAGATATACTCAGGGAAAACGAGCGCTCCGGAAAGACTGTCGTTTCCCGTTTTCCACAAGCGATGCACCGATATCCTGGCCAAACGTCTGCCTATTCTATGTACCATGTGCATACGACCATATGAAATCGCCGACTGCTGGAAAAGCATCAATATTACACCAATACCAGAATTGGGTGCCAGCAAATATTGACCGATTGCTTATACTTTCCTAGCACTAAATTTGTCCAAATATTTCATCCATGAGAGGATGTGAACAGAAATGCAGCCAACTGATTTCCTTCAGTTTGCCTAGTGTAGTTTGACGGCACCTGAAAACGCGGTAGCTTACCTTGTGCATTCCATTCAATCATCGCTGGACAACAGATACAAGTTGACCCGAACATGTTTTCCGGAAAGCAGTAGCGCATTCGACTATGTGGTCCGCAATTTGCTCTTGAAATGTGTACTCAGCGATGGAATACATCCTTTCATCCTCCTTGTGTTTAAGGGATTGGTTTACTGGTCGTACACAAGCTACCCTAATTCGGTCAAAGCTCCTCTCCCAAATCAAAACCACTGAAGATATTCACTGAGCTTTGCTGCCATCATTGCTATTTTCCACTTGTGTCAGCTAAGTACCAGCTCCAGAGAAGGCAATCAAGCTGACATAGGCAGATGACATTGTCCAAGTTGCAAAATGCTATGGATATAGCGTTTATTGGCAGGAATGTCATCACCTCGCGGGCTAACCACTGTCAATGGAAGTTGAAGATAGGTGGTGTCATATCCCAGTTTGCTTGCAAATTACGTAGCCCATCGAAGGTCCCCCGTGGCTTAGTGGCTTAAGCTGCCGGCTAGTTGGCACTTGCCTCCAGCGGTCATGGGTTCCATCCCCAGTAGGGGACCGAGAGAATGCGCACCACTGACGAGCCCCAATAGAGCGAAACGGGTCTGGTGCTTTTCCATGCTAGGCTGTGCTATGTAGCTTGTGAACTACTGGGTTGAAAACCTCAACAAGATGACATTGTCCTTGGCGCCAATCAATCGATCACTGCAAGTTCATTCAGATTGAAAGATATTCTTAATGACCTCACGTTTTGACCGAAAGCCGGCGAGTTACTGGATAGCGTGGCAAAATACAAGGCGGCCGTTTATTCGCTGCACAGTGAAGATCAGTACCAACAACTTGTTCAACAAATCTAGGAACTCCGCATCGGTAGCGAGAGGTTGTACTCGTCCATATCATTAATTTACCCGCGTGTCATGCTTAACTACCATTTCCATTGCTCACACCTTATTGCAGGGTTACAGAACGCAGTGATTTCCCGGAGGACTGATAACACAAAAACTGGGGCGGAGGGAGACGGAACAGGCGCAAAGAACGAGGGCATACGGAGAGACGCTGACCTGACGGAATGAGACGAATACAAGTCGCAAGTGGCGTACAGTAGTGATTCTGAGCCAGACACAACGGAAAGGGTATTCGTCGAGAACGCAATAAATCAGGCAAAAGCGCCGTTATTGCAGCCTCCCGGACCGACGCCAAGCAGAGTGATGCATACTCTGTCAAGAAAATCACGAGCTATGGAAGTATCCGGGCGAATCAGAATAAGACGCCTAGAAGCGGAGCTCCGGGAGTGGACCGGTCAAGGGACATTCCATCACGATGTACCCAAAGGGCATGGACATATCGCGGGCGGAAGCCCCGAGAGAGAATGCGACGTGTGATGAAAACGTGACACATTAATGTACGCATGCGTGAGTGGTGGTATAGCTTGTGATCTCGACAATAAAGATTGTGCTTCATTGCTGCGTCGTTCTCGTCACAATATGAAGGAAACGTTCACAACCGTCAAGTGATGATCATCCTGTGCTCCAAGTCTTCGAGCTGCCTCTGTCCCCATGATTTGATACTTCGAGTCGTCACTGCCCGTATTTTTCCACATTGAATGCACTGCTCATGATTTTCCTTGTCTACTTCGTACAAATATGCAGGTGGTAAAACATTTGGCGTGATGAAGCGATGTATCGAATTTGGATGGTTTTGATACTTTTTGTCTAGTCATGTTGATTCTTGCAACAGGCTGACGTCATTCATTGTGTATTGTCGGAGTGTGTCGACCTCACCAGCCAGACAGCAGTACAAGTCCATATATGCTCGTTCGTCAGCTTTTCCATATCGAACAAAGTTGCCTGAGAAATAACCAAGCAGATTATTCAATCATGATATCGTGTTTTTCCATTTATTAGTCCGCCACTTTGACTCGTATTTAGATCATGCATTATCGCTGAATGCGTTTGTGTCAGGACTGAATAATCATCAATCATGGGTGCAAAAAGCGCTTTCTTGAATTGACTAAGACATATTCAGTGATTCTATAGTTAGTAGCACGCCATCAAATTAATGTCTCACTCTGCACTCATGAGGTAGAGACGGCAGCAGTGCGGATGGAATCCACAACACTGAGATTACGAGCCGATAGCTTTTCCTCGAAACCACCGAGTCATGTGTTTTGCCTCAAATAAGTGCCCTGTGACTGAAATGTGGAAAGTAACGTTCAAATTGAATAGCAGTTTAGCACATCGGTCGCGGTCCCAATGTTTGAGATGACAGAGGTTTGCTTTTCAAGAAACCACGGCCCCAACCGAGCTGGTGTGTTGCAATCCAGACACGCGGTGAGTACCCAAATACCAAACAACGAACACAACACGAGTGTTTTTAACAAGCCCTTAAAGGTATTAACCCTTTGGACTAGCTTGGTTCACTGCGACTCGATGGCTTAGAGGTAGAGGCTTTAGCTGTTACTCCCATCGTTCGGGTTTGGAGTCACTGTTCAGCTGGCTCTCTAAGCAGTGCACGAATCACGTCGTGAAGTCCAGAGTGTCGTGCAAGAATAATCGAATATTCATCTGTTTCAGGTGCAGTCCCAGTGACCGACGTACCTAGGTTCAGTGCAATAGGATTTCACCTTGAATTAAGGAAATCAAATGTAATCTATGGCAAAGCGAGTATTTTTAAATGCTACAGAAATTAACTATATGCATAGTTTACAAATGCTGATACTACGAAATTACATATTTCATTGCCAACTGCGAACAGTATATCTTCTCCATGTTATGTGAAAGCCGCCTTTCTCATAACGAAAACAGGCCCCCGGGGTAGTCTACATACTAATTCAATATTTACGGTAAGTAGAATATCTGCCGAGTAAGTTTATCTGTGCAGTGAATAATCTGGTACAATTACTCTGGTTATTTTAGATTCACACAATATTCCACTAGTAGGGTGCTACGGATTTATTATTTTTCACAATGTCCTGATATTTGTTTCGTAAGAACAGTTACTACGTTACTGATGCTGTACTTCGCCGATTTTCGAGAATGGACTTTGTTATTGAGCGTTAGTTATCAGAATGCGTTTTGCAGGTACCACCGTCAGTAAGAAGCTGAATGCATACTATTTCTTCAGCTGACACTGTGTTTTCTCTGTGTCCCGGTTCTGAGCGGTATAATGACGGGATCGCACACGAGACCCGCTTGATCAGCTTTTATCCGTCCACTTGTGGCTGGGTGTGCATAAAATTTATACATACTTCAGCTGACTGCTTTGTGCAAATATTGAGCAAAATTGCGTTAGGTCTAGTCTGCAGTATGACATACATCACGCGGTGAACAATCCCTTTATTTGGGTGATAACGGTAACCTTGATGTAGATTTGCCGATATTATTTGCGAGCAAAAGCATTTCACGGATATTGCGCCACTCATCCCAGTCATTTGCTCTGGTCTCTAGGTAGCTTGAATTCATTAGCTAGGAAACGCCAGGGACGAGCAATGATCTTAAGTCTTTTGCTATATACAAGTCACTCGGAGCTTGTTTACGTTTCTGTCGTTCTATCCAATGACCATCCGGAAAATTACGCGCAGTGTATGAGGCGTAAACGAGTGGCTGACAGAAAACTGCATGTGCATCCTTTTTCACTGTAGCGTTGCTAGGAGTAACCATGGTTAAACTTGTGTAACTAGGTTGGGTGACGAGCGAGAAGCATCATACTGGCTGGTTCAGCCTAAACCCCATTTTGTTGGTAATGAGAGTCCCGCTGTTTTTATTTGTTAATCAGCATGTTTCTGAAGGTGTTTGATACGAGTTAATGTGCAATGGAGCATATAAATTTAAAATAATGGTAACGTTTTGTTTTTCTGCTTCCTAGGGGAGTAAGTGACATCTTTCGTTAATCGGAGAGTAGACGGAGTTCTAATTCTCGCAGTAATAATTCCAATACGCTCTGCACCTAATTTAGCAGCGGCTGAGTCTACGATGGAGGGTGCCTCTGTCTAGTTGGTGGAAATAACAGACGCGTATATTGCCTGTTCTTCAATATTATTCGCTGTATCGCGTAGGTTTGTTTAAGTTTGTGCTACGAACTCATCATTAGTAGCCACCCATTGTGTCGGGGTGACTAACTCTGAACCGTTTTTCGTTAGGCATGGCTCCCTGTTCTGAATTGGAGTTTGATACTGGGCATGGCGTTTGGGGCATGGATTCGTCCCGGTTTCATTCGACAGCACTTGTGATGGTTGCTTCCTCTACAACCTGTATCCGCAAGTCGCAAATCTGTGCCAACACAGCTATACATGTGACGAGTGATATGCCGTACATTCATTGCAGAACGAAAGGGGAGTGATCGTATTATTACGTTTCTCTATTTCGCTTATAACTAAGCGAGTACATGTGTTGTGAAATTTGCATACGTTATAGCATTGTTTGCAATTCGAACACCATGAACACAGTTTACCGTAGCCTAATTATTTTTCAACATTATGTGACAGTTCAGCTGGGAAAATATCAGCAATTCGTATTTATCTATGGAAGTTCAAAATGAATTTGTGGGTATGGTGACGAAGCAAGCACGAAAGAAAATCATAGGTCAGGTCAAGGAAAACAAGTAATTTGGCTTAATTTCTGATAGCACTCCGGATGTTTCCTAGAAAAATCTGATGAGCGCGATGTTGCGTTACGTGAAGATGGATAAAAATGACGTGATAGTTAAGGAGTAGTTTCCCTGCTTCATTGAGACAAACAGCAAAGGTGCAGAAAACATTTATGACCTAATTCTAGACGAACAACTGGTTGGAAATGGAATTCAGATTGATGACTGCCGTGGTCAGGCATTTGAAATGCAGCTGTTATGGCAGGCAACCGTTCGCGTGTCCAAAGACGCATCACTGAACTAAACCCTAGAACTACTTTTGTGCCGTGCACAAATCATTCCTTTACTCTGGCATGTGTATATGCAGTTGCTGCGAGAGTTCAACCGGTTACATTTTTGGTACAACGAACCAGCTATATTCGTTCTGTTCTGCATTTACATACCCGTGGAACGTTCTTAATTCAAGTGACCGATCTAATTATCACACGGTCTGTAGAAACTAGATGGAGTAGTCGAGCAGGCGCCGTAGAAGTTGTGATGAAGTACAAGGAACTCGTTAATGCTCTGGAACAGCTCAGCGAGGTAAGTAAAATTTCGGCTACCAGATCAGATGCATCTTTTATTCGCATCTCGGTACAATCGTTTCTGTTTACTTCGCTTCTGAGCTTTTGGAGTTTTGTTTTCCCGGAAATCAATGATGCACAGCAATATCTTCAAACGAAAGGGCTGGATCAGTAGCGAAGTTTTGTTAAGCTCACAACGTTAGAAAATTGCCTTCTTCAGAACAGAGAGAAGATGGTGGACGGTGCAATGAATACTTCCAGAACACTGTTCTGAATTGGGGATAAGCAGGGTTCGTTGAATTCTTAAGAAAATACGAATAAATAGATAAGAATTGCTTGACGCATCGATTGGATTTGATGTCGAATCGAGCCTAGAAATTCTAGCTGTCATTCACAGATGGACTGAGGAAATTTGTTGTGGATTTCAGCAAGTTCATGAACTTAATAACAAAGGTGCTTTCTTATGTCGTCGAATCCGTTTGATGAGAACTATTACTGTTCAATTAACCAAGTTTAAGAGGATACAGAAAAAGAGGAGTTCCACGTCGAACGGAGAAGATTGCAGTATTTCGTGAAAGCTGCAGGAAGCCGCAACATCATTGGAACTTTTAAACTTTTGAGTTTTAGACATAGATACCATCTAGGGGAATCTGTCCCGAATATTGTGATCATGCTACACATCATTCTTACCCGTGCTATTAGCAATGCCAGCTGCGAGCGTTCTTTCTCCAAACTTAAGCTGATAAAATACCATCTTTTATCACCAAGGAGCTTCACAAGACTGACGGATTTGGCGGTTCTCTCCATAGAGAGGAAACTAGCCAATAAACTGAGTTCCAATACTGTTATCGACAGTTTTGTTGCATGCAAAGCACGAAAAGTGTATTTGCAAAGTTTGTATCTGCACCATAAAATTAGTTCGTTGATTGTTTTTCTCTGACAAGAAATATCGAAGGAATGTTCGCACATTTGTGGATTTACGGATTTACAAGCCCAAGGGGGCAGCGAAAATTTTACCAAATATGGTAACCTTGTTACGCATACTACTTACCCGAGCTGTCAGCATTGCCACTTATGAGCGTTCGCTCCCCAAGCCCGTTTATAAAGAATTACCTTCGATCAGCTATGCATCAGACCCAACTCACCGACTTAGTTATTCTCCCCATAGAAACAGAGCTAGCCGATGGACTGAATTTTGATAATGTTCTTGATATTGTTGCCGCCAGTAAGGCACGAAAAGTACAGTTGTAAATTACGCATATCCTATCGCTCGCCATCATTTTCTTGAAACAAAGTAGTTAAGGTGATGACGTCCTCTCGATAGACGGCATATCCATAGCATTTGAAACTAGGAAGGGCTATTTGCATTTTATATCACTCGTGAGTAGCAGGACGATTAGATGTAATCCTTTAAGGTATGCATCCCATTTGTTCACATGTTACATAGGACAGCCTAGGCCGGAAAAGCGCCAGACTCGTTTCGTCCGATTGGAGCTCGTCAGTGGTGCTCATTTCCCCAGTTACCTACTTCAAATTATGTGGCTCAGCCAACGTCCCCCTTGGCACAGTGGCTTAAGCTGCCGGCTAATCCGCATCTACCCCTAGCGGTCATGCTTTCGATCCCCAGTAGGAGACCGAGCGAGTGCGCACCAATGATGAGTCCCAATATGGCGAAACGCGTCTGATGCGTTTCCGGACTAGGCTGTGTTGTGTAGCTTGTGAACTAATGGGATGAATACCTTAAACGATTAATCCTGAAAATCCTGCTACTCGAGAGTGATATATACAAGTTAATGGTTGTTCGCGATATTGGAGGTTTGCGGATTAACTTATGCTAGAGAAGGGGGCGACAAATTTTATTACTGCCCCGGGTGGCAAAGGTCCTTGCTACGACACTGGTAACAAGATCAAATATAGTTATATCCTGCACGCCGTGCTTGTTTCTAACCACACACATTCCTAAGTGTCTAATCGGATCTCCAGTGTAGGATTTACTTTTAGTCACAAGGTTGTAAGGGCGGCAGACTCTTGATTGAATCAAGGTTTCTAATGATAACTGCAGTCCCGTATCTAATTCAAAATTCATCGGTTTCTTCTCGGTCATCAAACGAACGGTATGTGGAGGGCACTTCTTAGGTGGTACGGTGTTCAAGTTCCTGGAGTTTAGATCGTTGTCTGAGTCTTCCAGGACCTTTTTCTCCGCAAGCGACAGCTCATTATGGCGCCTCGGTTGAGGGGAATCATTCAATTGGGCGGCTTCCAACCTGCACACGCGAGATAGGTTGCTTATTTTACCAAAATTTCCGAAAATGCTTTCTTTGTGGCGACTTTAAGAAGCACGAGCATGTTGAATCCTGCAGTGGTAACACACAAACTGTATTCGAGGTTCCGCTGTAGCCTGGGGTTTAGCAACTGCCTGAAAAGCATCAACGGCTGGATGGGCATTGAATTCACGTGGCCGGTGCGAGATATTCTCCCTTTGGCGAACGATGAGACAAGCATTCTTCCATGTGGTATCTGACTCGTTCAAAGTAACCATTTTTCCTATGCACTTTCGTCCAAAATCACGCAAATCAAGCACTGCATTTTCCTTCCTTCTCCAAATTTGTCGGGTGAATTTCGTTGTGTTTATACTCAGGAATAAACTGGTGGATGTGCGCAATGAAGTCGTTGACACTCTAGTTCGGTTTCTGTACAAGCTTTGAAAAGTAGTATCCCGCAGTATAAACATTCTGTTTAAATCCCACAGTGTGGTATACTTATTCAAGGCATAACTAATAGTGTCACTATTTTCCAAATGTACCGCATCATAATGTCGCTGGACCTCGTCCTCCGGCACCTGTCTTATTAGTCTTCTTTCTTGGAACTCCGCAAGTGAAAGCATGGAATTCAAATAAGCCGTAGTTCTTAGTAGTTACTACACATCATCATCCAGTTTGATAAGGTTGGTTTTTCTACAACGGAAGACCAAAAATTAGCAGGTGGTTTTATGATAGGGTTCATTTTGACCGTCGCCATAATTATGCAGTAGCGAACTCAATCAAAGCACGCCCCCAAACATTAGTCAGGCAAAACAAGACACAATACGAAGCAGAGTGCATCGGACAAAATGCTCGCGCTCATGTAGCACATGATAGGGATTTAAAGCATGAGGTGAAGAATTATTGATTGGACAATGCAGGGCAAACCAAACAGTACGCGGTGATATTTGAGCTAAAGGAATCAATGCCATGGACGTAAGTAATAGGGTTACAACTTCTGTCTCTTCTTCCTCTCTCTTCCTCTCTGTTTTCACAGATGCGTTCAAAGTAGTAGAATTAATGGAAGTGCAGTTTCGCGTGCTTGTTACGGCCAAATGGTGCGCTTATGTTTAATGTCGCAATCCTTAGTACCTCAATGTTTAACACAATGTCCAAGGCAGATGGTTCGTCTCCGGATCTGAATTTCTTGGGAGCGGTGACGTGGTTTTAATGCCGTTATAAGCCATTAATTATTGGAAGTCTGCTTTAGATTGTATACTCAAAAAAGCTAGGATTTCGAATGCGTGCATGTTGACGTCCCCAACCAAAAGGATGTGACTGTATGACCGTGCCAAGTTTCGCTTCATAGCAGGTGCCGTGCGGTGATTCATTTCCAGGGTAGACCTTGTAGTGCGGTATACAAGTGCAAGTAGGTACTCATCACCACGTTTCAGTTGCAGGCGGCACCAGGAAGAACCGACGAATTGCGTAGCTGGTTCGTCATTCCTATCAATGTGTAGGTCAGATCTGTGTCCAAAAGCTCCTCTGTTGGGTTTATTGTTTCGTAAGACCATCTTGTCAAGCAGGGCTATCTCAGCATCAGTGATCTAAGTATTCAGCCACGTTCCAGTCATCACAACGAGGTGGCTCATTACGATAAAATGTAGAGCAACACCTATTCTATTCCGTCGATTATTGCGCAGAAATTTTAAACCTGGTAGTATGATTTTGGTGTCATTAATGCGCTTCTCTCAACAAGCTTTTCGTTACCATGACGAGGTCTAACATCACCGAGGCCTGACGCAGGGGAAGCTCAATCAGTTAGCTGAAAATGCTTTGTGCGTTGGTATAAAAACAAAAGCAAGTGCTGATGCAGAACTCATTCCCTTAGGAACAAATGTTTGTTCGACAAAGACAGCTCAGCAAAAATTACAGCGTCTTTGGTAAGCCAAACTCCGCGATATAAGTTACGGGTTCACGTCCATAATTAACGACTTTCACAAGCAAGAAGGTTTTTTCTTTGTCCCATTTAAACAAACGATGATCAACACATGAATGTCGGCCAATCCATGTCCAGCAATCAAACCTGTCACACCCGCCTCCAATGGGCTACCTGATTCGCTCGGTTGGCCAGTCCCTTCACTCTGGCATGCCATACCCATCACACCCTACATTTTTCATGTCCCTGGACCTCCATATTGCTATGCATTCCGTAAACCTCGCCACTCCGCCTCATCGTTTTATCTACGGCCATGCCTTCCTTTCCACACTCCATCGGGCGATCCATACTTAGTCCATCTTGTTGTCTCCGGTGTCGTCTCAAATGCACTCGATATTTTCTGAGCTTTTGCCCTCCAACCTTTATTTCGTATGACCTTACACTGACCTTGGCAGCCATCACACCTTTCTTCTACCACTTTTGACCACCGGGTGCTGGTTGAACCAACACATCTTCCCCTACTTTTAGCTCACGTAGCATCCGTGCACCGCGGTAGTAGTATCGTTCCTGGGTGGCCGTTCGTCTTCCCAGCTGTTCTCTAGCCTCTCATGCTGTGATGAAACTAGGCGCAAAAGTGTGGCAGATGCCGGCATCAGCGTTCTAGTCCTTCGACTAGATAAGCGCTGCACTGGGCTCAGGCCGATGTCCGTTGCTATTGTGTTGCGATTTCCCAGTAACATTAGGTATAGGTTTTCGCCAGCAGATCTAGCCTTTAAAAACAATCGTTTAGCCTCCTTCACTGCTGACTTTGTCTTTCCAAACGATTGGCTGTGATATGGGCTGGATTTCTGGTGCATAAATTCCCACTTAGTTGCGAACGCCTGGAATGTCGCGTTAGTAAACTGGGAACCATTGTCAGAGACCAGCTCTTCCGGTATTCCGTGCTGAGCGAATGGACAGCTGAACTTGTTGCTTACTGCTTCTGTGAATGTAGGGGTGGGTAAATCGATTTCAACATATTCACTATAGTAAGCCACCGTGAATATGTAATGCTTTCCTGTGGCACTGAAGAAATCCACCGCCGCCATGTGCCATGAACAATCAGGGACATTAGTTAGCAGCATTGGTTCGCTCGACTGTCGGACTTCGTGTGAACAGCACTCCTGAAAATTCGACACACGATCACTGATTTGCCCATACATTCCTGGCCAAAACATCAATTCTCTTGCTCGATTAATGGTATAGTGGGCACCCAGGTGAGCGCGATGAACGTACTTCAGCATTTCTCCTCGGAGCGATAACGGAATCAGAATACGGCTTCATTGAACAGCAAAACACCATACACAAAGAGTTCATCCCGCAAATTGAAGTAGGGGGTGAGCTAATTCGACAGGGGCTCCTTCGTTTCTGGCCAACCACTTGTAATGACATCCTGCAAAGTTGCGTCCGTTGCATCTTCCGATGTGTGACGCCTTATTTCATTCGGACGATCTTCTGTCACTGCCACATTTTGTACCAGGTTTACTGCTTTAACCTCTTCTGGATTATGCTTACGTACCGATAGATGAGCTCTTGACAGTGTGTCCGCGATGAACATCTTTCATCAGGCGTGCACACAATATCCGCGTTGTACTTTTGGAGCCGGATAAGTATACGCTGAAAGCGACCAGGAATGATATGCAGCGGTTTACTGGCTATCGACACAAACGTTTTGTGATCGGTATACACAGTTGTTTTAATTCTGAAATTAATATCGTTGAAACGCTCAATGGCAGAGATTACCGCAAACCTCCTTCTCAATCAGCGCATAGCGCTAGTCGGTCAAGTTGAGTGCTCGACTCAGAAAATCCAAAAGTTTTCCATTCCGTAAGGGAACAGCACCAGTTTTCTTCTTGCTATGGTAACATGTAACTCCCCCTCTTCTCTTCACCCCAATCTACCCTTTATAATAACCCCTTATAACACTAATCCCCCCATTTAAACATAACCAACCCCACCATCAAACCACCAAATATATACCTCAAATCAATTTACTAATAATCCCTTATAATATTCCCCACCTACCACCAACCATCAAAACTCCATCCCAAAAACATACTAAATTCTAAGTCCACACAAAAATCCAATAAAAAACTCACTTTCACTTCACAATTCATAAAACACCATACATTCCCAACATAAAAATCTCCCAACCAAAAATCTAAACCTTAATTTCACAAATCCCAAATCCCCTAACAAACACTCAACTATAACATAACCAATTCTTTAATCACCCACATAATAATCCTCCCATTTCCCCACACTCCCACTATAATAATCCCAATAAAATTCCCCAACATCCAACCCCCCAACACTATTTACCATTTCCCACCTCCCTACACTAATCACCCAACCCCCCCAAACACACTACCCTTCTCCTCTCGCGTCCTCTCAGATATATACAACTCTCCCTATCCCCTCCATCCCCCCGTAGTTCATGCACTCACACTATATTTCCCCTCACCCCTCTTTCCACCCCACAACCGCCCTATCAACCATAAGAGCATCATATATGCGGCAATCACTATATATTCCGACTCCCCATTTCATCCTCTCACTCGCGCGCTACCCGCGCCATTTTCCGCTACGCATCTCACTCCCACCGTATATAGAGCTCTCGCTGTGTCCCTCACTATGTGTGTGTGTGCCTCCCGCGCTCTATACTCTCCCTCCACATATAGATAGAGCGCGGACTGCACCTTAACGAGCAGCCCATACGCACGCTCAGCAATGTCCAACCCACCCCCACTGTGTGTATCGTCACGCAGATATAGCTTGGTAATCACACCCTCTCTCACTAATTTGATCAACTCAGCGCGGAATCTGTCACGCTGTGCAAATGGAACTCTCCTAGCCAGTAGCGCTGTCGGTCGTAGCAAATGATTTAACAATAATTGAGAACCAGATGCGCTAACCGATCAAGTGCCTTCGACAAATCCAAGTAAATCACATCAACGGCCTCTCCGGCTGATTCGGTTCAACTACTCTGCGCGATTAATAAATTAGTCGTGCATGATCGAGTTTTACCAAAGCCGCGTTGCTCGGGAGCAATAATGAAACAATTTTCTAGATAACACGCCAACGCATCGGCTACGATAGACCCATGACCTTGGATAATACAGGGAATAGGGACACCGGGCAGACGTTTAAGGGCTCATTCTTGCTTCCGCTTTGTGAATCACAGTTATTATTCCAAATTTCCACGTCGCAGGAATCTGGTTCTGGTCTAAGAAGCGCTGGAAGAACTGTACCAAGGGTTTTGCCAGTTGTCTTGCTGTTGCTCCTTGTGCTTCTGCGCGAATGGTGTTGACTCCCTGGGAATCGTGATTGCGCAGGGAAGTCAAAGCCCACAAAACATCTCCGGTATTAAAAGAGATGTGGGTGAGTACTGGAGGCGGAAAACCAAAGTTGAAAGACGGCCCGATGTTAAGATCCTCTGGAATATTAGAGCAGATTGCGTCCACAGCGCGTTTGCTGCTGTTATAAGTGTTCTATTTGGACCATCAATCGTCCGGAGTGAAGGAACTCCCTGCCTCACCTAACGACATGCGTTGACATACTTGTACAGCACTTTCTGGTTAGAGCTGCAAGTTTTCGCCATATTTTACTCATATGCGACTTTGTCATCTCTGAGCCATGGAATGCTGTGGTTACGATGGGCCACGTAGTTGTTCAGGAGTATGGACTGATGTCAGGATCAATTTAGGACTACAGAAATTAAGTTGTCGTGTCCAATGTGGAAGCAAAACTTGAACGACTTGATCGTCCTTGCAATATTGCATAGATCATATGTAACGCTGGATAGTTTGTCTACTTTGACTTTAGCTACATAAGCCTTGGGTACCTTCAAATGTCAGTAAAGGAACTGCAAAATTGCTTGTTTTGAATCTCGCATAGTTCTACTTGGTCTGTAGCCGCTGTTCTCTTCGGTAGCACTAGTGATCTCGTGGGTGTCACATTACGGGTGACCCTATGGTTTAGTAGATTAGTAAGCGCTTTTGACGGATTTACGCTTAAAATCACGGTTTTCTCCTGTACTGAATTTACTGAAGACTGTGCTTCTCCAGTGTGGTATAGTTTCGTAATGGGCCTAAGAAGTTGGAAGACATTTGTCTTCTTTTGCTTGGACCGCAGGTACTTGAATTTGACAGATCTATTTCAGAATCGCCGCGGTTGGTTGCAAACACGGTCAACGTCCGCGTTGCTGTGGCGCGAGTATATCCAGGCAGTATTCAGCAGTGTTGTACAGTTCGTTGGGGGTTACATTATTAGCAGATTTTAGAAAGAACATAGGCCGCTACATGTATCTAACGAGATTAAAGAAGCTTTACAACTTAATATGCTGAATTGGCTGGTAAGCTTCCAGTGATCCCGCAGGGCAACCATTCATTCTGGTTACCTCAAACAAGTGCTCCACTGTCTAATGGTCGTTATGTTAGCCTTTCTCTAGCACCCTTACGAATGCACAGACGATTCCTGTTGCCAGAAATAAGTCAAGTGCTATATTGTCCAGTGGGTGCACGTACATGCAAAGTGCAAACATATATCGTACTAATATCTAACGTAGTCAATTATTTCGGTGCTCTCAGAGAGTCCCATTTAATGTGTCTCAAATGAAAGTCCAAACCTTCTCTCTTTTGAGTAGGCGGTAGTTTAGAAACTTGGTGGAAGCGTTTGGCTACTTCAGTAGCACGTTCCTTGGAAGTGTGTGATGGGTTATAAATGCAGCCAATTAAAAGGTCAATGTGTTCCCATTGTTCTGCACCCAAATTGAATATTCTGTGTTACCAATATGTGAGACTTCAAATGTAGTGGCATGAAAATTCTCATGAATAGAAATAAGGGATGCGCCACCCTAGATAGTGACACCATTTTGCAGAAAGTTCTGCAACACGGTACGTGATGTAGAGTGTTTGTAGCAATTTAGGATTGCCATGTTTCGGTAATTAATACCACCTGAGGACCAGGTAGAGTGATAAAGGGGCTTAATAAGTAGACCATATGACTGATTGGTTGGGAGTTAATGAGCAGCGCTTTAATAAGCTCATGACTGGACATAAGTGCACTATGGGTGCCATGTTCGATATTGTCACTATCATCCACACTCACTGGATATTTGAATCTTCCAAGATTTATAGACATTGATGCCGCTTGCAAAGTATGGCCATTGTATACATTCTTGGATGCGGTAAGTGATGAAGGCATGGTTGCCGCATTGCAGAATTAGTTGTGACGCCTAGTGCTAGGGTGTTGAGGACAGGTAAATGATGAGATACCGATAGACTGATGGCACAATTGTGATCAACGTCATTGTAAAACCACTCATCTCCCGTACTGGAGTTGGCAAGGGAGCTGTGTACTGGATACCAATACTTTGCTAGAGCTTGATACAACAAGAGAATTCCGGGTAGGTGATCTAGGGCGATTGTGCTCTTCCTTTGGAATTGGTGTGGCGAGTCGCAAATCTCCATATTCCATGAAATAGGTTCGGGTGTTGGTAAGAGAGAGAAACAGGTACCCTATTCGCTGTAAGTGACCAGAACCCAATGGATAGTGGATGGAACTTTGTGCAAATCCTGTATCCGTGTAGTTTCGTCCGTCTGTCAGTTTAGCTCGCAAGTGCTCATTGTGAGCGAATCGGCGTCGTTAAGCAGGATGTTACCGGTTGCAATTTGACACGTTCCGTGTTTCCAGCAGCTATGGGCGTCAGGATAATGGCGCGGCCAGGGAACACATGTATTGAAAAGCTGTCGTGCTTTATATTCTCATACGCACCTGCTGGTATCGGGGTATGCCTAGCAGCTTCGCAAGCTTCCATTTTAGTTAAAAATCGGTTTTCTTCCTAGCGATGAGGAGCGTTATTGTCAGGACATGGATTAGGAATGTCTTAAGTATTTCAGGTAATTTTGATTTATGCAAACATAAGGAATGAGGAGAATGTTTTACTAAACATAATGAGTGCCAGTGGCAACATGTAGATTAAACATTATGGAGACATTTGAGCACAGAAAAGATATAT